>WBMY01003241.1:0-53351 GCA_013397315.1 Donacobius atricapilla | reverse complement strand
TTTTTCTTTTTTTTTTTTTCTTTTTTTTCCTTTTTCCCTTATCTGTCTCTACTGGTTTTAGTAAAGTTTCAGCACAAGTTAAATTTCTGGGTTTAACCTCTGGCACAATGCACATAATCATAGTACAGGTGTGTCTTGTGTTCTGTTCTGTCTTTCTTAGATTGCTCATTATAATGGTTTGTCTTACCCTAGGAAGTGATTGAAGATTTAGTCACTATTTACACTGGACACACTTCAGGAACATTTTAAACAATTGTTTCATATTAAGAATGTGAATAAAGGAGGCCCAGATGTCCTCCATAATCCAAGATATTTTCATTAACTTCTTACTTTTTTTTCCACTGAGATTTGAAATGTTCTATTCCTTAAAAATTTCATCTTGAAGAAGTGTAAGAGCATGTACAGTGGTGATATTTCTGACCAGTCTAATCTTCAGGACACTTCAGCAAGATTTTACCCGGTCCAGTAATGCTGGAATTTCTGAAACAGGTAAGACTTTCATTTATCCCAGAACACAGAAGGATTCTTAGGTTAGTGTATTTATCTTGAAGCATCACCACTTTAGTAGGTATTATTGGTTGTTTTGAGTAAATAGCACTTCATTTTGTAATTATTTATGCACTTTGAAAAGTCCTCAGTCTGATACGGAAGAGATGTATTCAAATCCTGAGATTTTAATGGTGTAGCAAGTGAATCTTGCTGAATTCTATTTGTGACA
The DNA here is from genome assembly GCA_013397315.1 of Donacobius atricapilla. Classification (NCBI taxonomy): domain Eukaryota; kingdom Metazoa; phylum Chordata; class Aves; order Passeriformes; family Mimidae; genus Donacobius; species Donacobius atricapilla. The sequence continues at coordinate 52,633 of WBMY01003241.1, read as the reverse complement.
TTTAAGAGATAAGTAATAAAATGTTAGATTGGTTGTATAAAATTCTGAAAAAAGGGATATAAGAAGAGATGCTCTGGTTTAGAGTGGACCACTTAGCCAGTATTCTGTCTTCAAGAATATGCATGTACTTCAATAAGAGTGACAGTTACAAGATGTGAGGCAAGCATCCATAATTCATCCTTAATGATTTCCTGACCTCCATGCATTTTCAGCTCAGGAGATTTCCTGAGCTTCATCATGTTAATTTCTTTACTAACTTCCATTACATATATTGTAATAGAGCTTAGGGATTGAAAATTTCACCTCTATATTTGGTTTGAGTGGTAAATTTTTAGTCATAGAGGGACTTCATGGTTGGCTTCTGTGAGAGACCAGAAGCTGTCCCAATGTCAGACAAAGCCAGTTACAGCTGGCTCCAAAACAGATCCACTGCTGCCCAAAGCCGAGCCCATCAGTGATGCTGGCAGTGCCTCCTTTATTAGCGTGCAACATATATGTAACACACAGGATTTTATCACCATTTATCATTTTAGAAAGGGTAAAAACTACTGTGCAGCAGTTGCAAGAGAGAGAAGCATACTGCTTTTGGCTGGAGTAAAGTTCATTTCCTTCACAATAACTTGTATAGGCCTGTATTTTGGATTCGCTATGCTGAAAAGACTGTTGATAATACAGGCATGTCTTTGTTATTGCTGAGCAGCCCTTACCCAGCATCAAGGCCTTTTCTACTTGTCACCCCACCAGTGAGGAGGCTGGGGGTGCACAAGGAGTGGGAGGGAACATAGCCAGGACAGCTGAGCCCAACTGACCCATGGGATATCCCACACCATATGGTATCTTGCTCAGCATGTAAACTTGGGGTAAGGAGAAGTAAGAAGGGGATGTTTGGAGTGATGGCATTTGTGCTCCCAAGTCACTGTTCCATGTGATGGTGACCTGCTTTCTTGGGCATGACTGAACACTTGCCTTCCATGGGAAGTGGTGAATGGATTTGTTGTTTTCCTTTCTTGAATGTACAGTTTATGCTTTACCAATTAAATTGTATTCATCTCAACCCACAAGTTTTTTTCCTTTTAAATGTTCCAATTCTGTCCCCCGTCCCACCCAGGAGGAGTGAGCAAGTAACTGTGTGTTACTGGAGTTGCTGGCTGGGGTTAAATCATGAGAGTGAAAAAATAAGTGAGAAAAGTAGGAGAAAAACAGCCCTTTAGACAGACACCTAGGTAGGGGAAGAAGGAGGGAAAGAGGTACTCTAGGCACCACAGCTTCCACATAGATCATGAATAAGTGTCACGGTAGGACACAAAAATAGATTGACTCCATATAGTTGTCAGAAAAGAAAGAAGGCTTTATTTACAATTCTAACAGTTTCTTTTATAACATGTTGTGCTAAAAAGGTATTTTATTGGTCCATTGGTCTGACACTTCTCTCCCTTTGTTAAGTAATAGGAAACAACACCTGGGTACAGTTGTTATGGGAAAGGGAACACCGTTTACTTAACCTGTTTTGAGAAAAGGAGAGAGATGTTTTGAAAAGAGAAGGAAACTGTTGACATCTTTCCCTTAGGAAAAGACCCAGCAATGACTAACAAGCTAAAATTCTCCCTGGCTCGGAAATATTGAGTCCACAAATAAGACCAGTTTGTGCCCCTGCAGCCCAGGGATAATCATGTCAGAACAGATATCTGCTCTGTAGTTCGTGCAGGACCCTACACTGAAGCAGATGGATTTGCCCTGAAGAACTGCAGCCTGTGAAAAGAGTCCATGTCAGACTGACCCCACTCTGAATCAGGAAGAAAGTGTGAGGAAGGAAGAGCAGAGACAATACGTTATGAACTGAGTTATAACTCCCATTCCTCGTGCCCCTGGGCTGCTCAGGAAGGGAACAGATAGAGGATACAAGAGTGAGGGAGTGAAGGTGTGTCACGGTGCCTGCCTGGAGAACCTTTTCTCCGTCTGCTGGGCTAGCCCTGGCACCATGCAGCGCAGCAGGTACGGCCCATCTACTGTTGGACGGAGCCGATCTCATGAGTCTCCTGAGTGACCAGACCCTCTCCACGGGTAGGCACAAGATGTGCTTCGACGGTGGCAAGGAGTAAAGAAGGACTCTGACTGGGGAATCACACAAGTTTATTGGAGGACCTGGCAGGGGACCTCCTCACCTCAGAGAGAGCACCCAGGAAGAGCCCTGAGCTCAGTCGGGAAGCATCTTCAAAACCGGGGAGGGAAAAGGGGAGTGGATAAGGGGACTACCAATGGGGACACACTGGGGAGTGGCTCAGGAAATGAGGGACCTGCTCGAGAGCCAACCCCTTTGGGAAGGAGGGTAATCCCTCTGGCTACAGCCTATCACTCGACAGCCCTCTCACAGCTTTCCAGAAGCTGGGTCGGGCCTCATAGTGACAGGCAGCTCCCCAGAAGGAGGGATTGGGGAAGGGATGCATTGTCAGTAGGGGAAAACCGGAACCAGACCACGTGCACAAAAACCGAACGGGTGTACAGAATAAACCATTTGAACTCATAAACCGAACATAAGAAAACCCATGCCACTACAAAAGTGGGTCTGGGAACAAGGGGAGGTGGAGTTTATAGAAAGTTTTGATTTGTTGCTTATTAATCTGTGCTATTTTTAATTGACAATAAATAAAATTTATCTTCTACAAGTTCAATCTGTTTTGTCTATGATGATAACATGTAAGTGATTTCCCTGTCCTCATCTTGACCCACAAAATTTTTCACCTTATTTTCTTCCCCCGTACTGTTGAGGAAGGGGAGTCAGAGAACATCTGGATGAGCACCTGGTGGCCAGCCAAGGTTGAGCAACCACAACCTCCCTCCTCTTTTCCTGGATTAAATAAGCTTACATCCATCATTATTTTATTGTGGGTTGTTATCAATGTTTTCTGAACTTTATCTCTTTTCTTTACTGCACACTAACTGAGTCAAATTCTTCCTGAAGTGTCTTAGCATGGATTTTGACTCCAACTAACTTTCCCTGAGTTGATGAACAACTGTGACTTTCACATTTATATTACTGATGCATCCAAGGATTAGACTTGCTGTATTCATCCTTATTTTTCTGTTTGTAGGTTAACACTAAACCTTCAGGTTCCTCTTTTCCCAACCAGTATAAATGTAACAGCCCAAGGTGTTGCTGTTAGAACATGATCTGAACTCTGAGAAATCTAGGTAGGTTGAATCTCAGTTTTACAACAAATCTTGCTACATGGACTGCACAAGTATTGTTTGAGTGACCTTTCTGCCTCAGTTCCCTTCCTGTGTCTCTCATTTTATTATGTTCCTTTAGACTGCGAGCTTTGCAGACAGGGAATGAATGTGTATATGCAATATCTGGTGCAGGGCTGTGATTTAAGTTGGGTTCAGTACTACCAATAAAAATAAACCATGTCATATTGGCTTTCTTGGCATTCAGTGGAAAGTCTGGTGTTTCTGCTGTTGATGACTGAGAATGGTAAATAAAGGGACATATATCTATGGAATAATACTTTTCCACTATGCAAAAACACAGAAATATTTTGCATTTTATTTAGGATGTCTATTTCTTGAATATTTTTTTTTAAAAAGGTAGCATGATATTTTATTTAGTCTAGTTTAGATAGGCAGTAAATGAGAGATGATAGAGGTAATGTAGGCTGGACAGAATACTTCACATCTTCAAAGTTCTATGCCAGCTATAACTAATTAATCTCACAGTAGGCAAAATATGTTGTCTTGGAAGTGAACCAAGAGTATTTAGATAAGAGTTAAAAGAAAAACAAATCACAGGTCAGATAATTCTAACAAATACCTCATGTTTTTTCTTCCAAATTGGCGGTTTGACAAAAGTATTTCTTCTGTAATGGAGGAAAAAAAATATTTGTGTCATTTTAGCACTTTCTGAATCTAAATTTTGATTGAAAATCATATTTTTCTAATGGTATAAAACAAAACCTACAAGAGCCCTCTCACATACATTAATGTGTCAAAAATCAGAAAGGTAATAGTGGGTATCTTAACAGAGGCCTAAAAGTTTATTATGCATATGGGCAGCTAAGTCCATATTATGTTATCTTGGTAGTATAAACCAGGAAAACAAGTTCACACCAACTTTATAAGAACTTAAGCAGCAACAAAATGGAAGATCTCACTTTCATTAGGAAAACATGTAACTTTATCCATAGATGAGGGAAAAGTTATTTCTGATTTTGATTTTACAAGAGCAAGAAAAGGACTTTAGCTTAGGCTTGAACCTTCTGAAATATTTCTGCTACTGTTTTAATCAATGGTCTTAATGTCAACCAAGAACTTGTGCTGGATAGTACCAGGTTTTCAAGCTTATTTTCTTTTCCTCATGTGACTGCTCAAGGAAGTGTAGGATCTCACACAGGTTTTGCTAGAGAAACCATAGTCTCTGAAGTAAATTTTGTCAAGGTCTAACTAACCAGAAAGGCTTCAGTCCCGAAAATTTAATTTGAAAATTTAAAATTATATCAGAGGTACTTCCTTTAACCTTAATTTCTTAATTTCTTGCCTGGAAAAGTGTCATGTTGTAGCCTATGAAGTTTTATGTTTGTATTGCTTTCAGTAGTTGCCCTTTTTTTGCACTTTAAGGTATGAAGGAACCATACATCAAACTTACCAAGATAGGACAAGACAGAGAAATGGTAAGAAAGAAAGTTTCATAAGTGTGAATTGTTCTAGGTACTAATATTATGGGAATGAACACAATGTGAGTATTCAGAACTACAAGATGAAATCTTTGAAAATATTGCTGTAATTGAAATCTTTAAATATGGTGCAGTTACCATAAAATTCTACTCATCTGCCTGCTTGTTAAAATTAATTTAAGATAGTCATTTATGGTAAACATTACCATTTCTGAATTACCTGTTATATGAGAGATTATAAACAGAAACTTTTATTTAAGTGCATCTAATGTAACAGACCAACTTACTGTGATTTATTCACAGGCTTGAGACCTTTCCTCGCTTGACAGAATAAATTTATGGCTCAATTAAACTGAGCTGATCTGATCAGGAATGTACAGTGATCCTTTCCTCTTATTTCATTAGTATTCTTATTATCTTTTCTAAATCTTGAGAGTTTTTCTTTGTGAAAATGAGTACAGCACACATTGGCTGGCTGAACAAAGGTGCATTCTTCCCTAACTGAGCATGAACATATATAAAGTCTAGTGGCACTGCTTTCTAGGTTTTTCCCAGTTTTGAGTATACTTCAAGCATTCAGTTGCTTGCAATAAATTTAAAATACATATGGAGTTCTTGTAACACTTAGAGGTTCCTATTTTTTATTCTATAAATAAATTATCATTCTTTTAAGTGTAACTAATTTTCCTATTATTAATAGTTGTAAAAATTTAAAAATAGAAGGAAATCAAACTACTTTATACTATTCAGATTATTCTGTAAAGTACAACCTGGCATAGATTTTATTATTTTACACTTTGAGGTTCCATTAGGAGAAATGATTGTCTACCAGTGTCTTGAGAGATTCCCCTCAACCATAAATCCTCAAAAGGTATCCTCTGGCTCCAAGCCCCTTGTTTTCAACCCCGAATGATTTTTTTAATGACAAATAATTGTTTACTAATATTGTCTAACAGTTGGCAGTTTTCCAGCATTACAAATGTCAGAGCTATACTAGAAAACCAGTGTAGTTCTCCCATTGTGAAATATAGACAGTGGCAATAGAGAATGCAAGATTCCTCTAAATATGCAATTTTTAAAAATTAGTCTTTTTAAAGGTCTTCTTCAAAGGAACTTGTCTAGAATTTTTTACTGGTGTGTTTTGTTACTGTTGCATGAAGTACAATGAAAATATCTCAGAAATCTATTTGAGACAAATATTAAAATATACTCTAAACAGTCTATGCAAGAAACAAGATAACAGACAGTATGGATAGAAAAGCAAAGATTTAAGCTTAATCAGCATTACAGGTTAACTGCTTCTCTAGAAGTCATGGAAAAGAGGAGATGCAGGGAAGAATTTTTTTCAAGATGGTAATGTGAAACTAGATAATTATGGGGACTTCTCAATCACAAAGAGCAAAAACAGAAAAATGCTTGTTCAGACACTGAAAATAATCATACTATTGAGGCTAAAATTTCTGGTTGTCGGCCACGAGACTCAAAATTTTGAGATGGACACAAATATAGTGTGATGGGATATTTAGAAAAAAGTTTCAATGGGTTTTGCTTTATTTTAAGGGCTATTAGAAATCAATATAGAATGCTCACTTCTAAAACAGCTTTCTTGTGATAGGGAAATTTCAGGTGTTCATGGCTGACTTTTCTTTCCATGGAAAGTTCAACAGTGAAACACTTAATGCTAATACTTAGTGCTATTTATGTGATGGGACAAGAAAAAGAAACAGGCTTGGAACTCAAGGAGGCTTGCAACAATATACAGCAATTAGCATCTGCAAAGCTTTAAATGCCAAAACACAATTCTAAGAAATTAAGTTCCAAGATTTCCTAATTTTTCCATCTGTTGGTTAATTAAATAAATAAATGCAAGAAATGTTGTATGCCTTCGAGAAGAAAACTCAAACGAAGTTCCTTACTCCTGAAATGTCTCATGACATTATTTCCACTATCATCACATTAATTTGTGTTTTAGAATTCAGTGATTTTACATTTTGAAGGGTCTTGGGAATAAATTCTTCCTGATGCAATTTGCCTCTTACTTATGAGGTAAGCATTTTTATGACTTGATAGTTTATATTTAGCTTTTTTATTATGTGTGAGAAGGAAGTGAAAATTATACCTAAAATATTTTTTTTCTCTTAATTAGAGTTTAATTTTTGGAAATTTCTCTCATGATTAGAAAGTTTTAAGTCCATCAAGCCAATCTATCTTCATCCTTTAGCACTGTTATCTCAGTTAGCTGGTTTGAATTCAGAATGCTTAGAACAGAACAGGAGGTCGGGAAACTACTAAACCACTAATTTGTAAAAATTAATTTGCCTAACCTGAAATGCAAGGATCAGGGCGTTACTATAATTTTACATTGCTGTATGTTGGCTGGAACAAAACAAGAACTGTATTAGTGTGGCACCATTTGACTATTCCTACCTGCTAGTGTACAAACTATTTTTATGTCCCTTTAGGAACCTTCATATTAACACTTCGTTTTATTGCATTGCAGGTCTAGTCAGTGTCACTGAATTTATGCATGTTTAAGTATAGATATTCATCTTAGCTGAATGCAGGACTTTGCAATGCAATTTATAATGGAATCAAATTTATAAGTACCGTGAAATTAATCAGACCGTGTACATGTCGAAGCCATTTCTTTCAGCAGTATAAGCATCAATGAAGTGAGGATGAAGCAAATTAACCTCGACTATCTAGAGATGTGCTTGTTGACTTGAACAACTTCAATGGATTCTTCTTCTCCCTTGGGTCCCTCTTGAGGTCCCAGTCCAGTTCAAGTGTATCAAATTAATGTACCTTTATTTTGATTTGGATATTTGCTCTATTAAAACCCTCAACAAACCAAACAACAATAACAACAACAACACCCCTTGAGAATTATTTTATACACCCCCAGCAGGCTATTTGCATTTTGATTCACATGACACTTGTGTTTTGTTCAAGTAGTGTGCTCTACATATTACTGAAGAGCAATCTGTACCATATCATAAAATAATACAAATTACTTTTCCACTGAGAAGTCTTTCATCATTTTTATTACTAAATCTTTATTGGAAAAACTAAATTCTGTGCACTCAAGCATAATTTTACCTTATGTCTGAATGTTTGTTTGTTAACAAAATATAATTGTCCTTTTCATCACTTCTGTTGAGTGTGTGGAGAGAGCTTCTGCCTGCCATCTCCTGAAAACTGAAAAAGTTTTCTTGTACTTTGAAAGTTGTACAGGCAATGAGGGCATTTACATCTTCCAATTTCAATTGTTTTCTACTGGAACTTGCTGAAATGGAAATATACTTGTCCATGAAGGGAAGAAAACCATTCCTTTTTGTTTTCTTTCAGAAAAAAAGATCCAACAACATTAATTCAATTTCAGTTACAAGGAACAAAACATTTAACATAGTAGAAAATTCCTTCTAATGGATACAGGCTGAAGAAATGGGTCACAAGGAACTCCATGAAGTTCAGAGAAGTGCAAGGTTCTGTACCTGGGGAAGAACAATTCTATTCAGAATTATGTGTTGAGGATCAGCTGAAAAGCAGCATGGCCAAAAAGGAACTTGGGGTCTTGATGCACAACTAGTTCAACATGAGCCAGGGAGCCTTTGCTGCGAGGAAGGCAAATAGTGCCCTGGGCTACATAGAACTCCAGGGGAGGTGATCCTGCCCCTTTATTCAGCACTGGTGAGGCCACACTTGTACTGTGTCCAGTTCTGGACTTCTCTGTACAAGAGAGACATGGGTGTACAGAAGAGACTTCAATAAAGGGACACAAGGGTGGTTAAGGGACTGGGGTACCACATATGTGAGGGAAGGCTGGGAGAACTGGGACCATTGCACCCAGAGAAGGGAAGGCTCAGGAGGGATCTTTTTAATCTATGTGGATACCTGAAAGGAGGGTGCAATGTATGTGAATATCTGAAGGGAGGTTTCTTTCAGTGGTTCCCAGTGACAGGAACAAGAGGTACAAACCAAAATGCAGGATGGGCTGTCTGAACATCAGGAAGTATATTTTTACACAACCGATGATGGAGGACTGGGAACAGGTTGCTAAGGCAGGCTGTGGACTCATTATCCCTGGAGATATTACAAATGCAGCCCTGAGCAACTGGTTTTGGGTCATCCTACTTGACCAGGGGTGCTGGACTAAATGACTACCATAGAACCCTTCCAAACTCAACCATTATGAAATTTTTCAATTCTCTCAGACACAGTCTACAATTTTTTATCATGGCTGCTGGCTTAGGATCACAATTCCCATTAACTTACAGCAGAACTATGCTTCATCTCTGAGAGATGCTATGAAAAATCTCTCCATTAGTGTGTTAGATCAACACTGACAGCTTTTTTTTTTTTTGCATAGTTTCCAATGCACTTAGGATTCTACATTTTCAAACTTTTGCCAAGTCTTTTTTCATGTGTCCTCTGCTTTGTATCTGAAGCTGTTCATTTGAGGGACTAGTGTTCCATAAAATTATGTGTGGCTGCTTTCTTGTGTCCCAAACCTCATCATTACTGACATGAAAGCTCTACATAGATCTCAAATGATCCATGAACAAGAGTAAGCTCTTGCAAATGCTGTGATCTCTACATCAGGCAGATCAGGCTGCTACTGATCCAGTGGCAAGATTCTAATAATAATAATGGCAATATAGAATCATGGACTAAGTATGACTTCCTCTAAAGATGTTAGGTGCAATTAGATTAAGAATAAAGGATCATTTGACTGATATAACTCAAGAATTCATGAGTTTGTAGAGATTTGGAAAGCGCCTTGAAACAAAAAAAAACCCAGCCAAAATACTCTGTTTTAAATCATCCCATTTCATATGTTCTTACAAGTTCGTTTTTTTTCTCATAAGTTTTTATGCAGCGATTATGACAGACTGGTCCAGATATATGTTTTGGTGATATATGATGTGTCATGTGGGACTTTTTGCATAAAATGATGACTATTCTCATTGCTCTCTGCATCTTTCTGAGGACTGGAAGAGGAGAGGGGCATACTGAGCTATTGTTCCTGGTAGCCAGTGACAGGACACGATTGTTTTTTGATTGTTTCAAAACTGCACCTATGAGGTTTAGACGGGATATTAGGAAGCATTTGTTTACAGTAAGGGTGGGCAAACACAACAGGCTTCCTAGAGTGGTGATCTGTCATGGTAGGACACAAAAATAGATTGACTCCATATAGTTGTCAGAAGAGAAAGAGGGCTTTATTTACAATTCCAACAGTTTCTTTTAGAACATGCTGTACTAAAAAGGTCTATTATTGGTCCATCGGACTGACACTTCTCTCCATTGGTTAAGTAATAAGAGACAACACCTGGGGACAGTTGTTATGGGAAAGGGAACACTGTTTACTTACCCTGTTTTGAGAAATGGAGAGAGATGTTTTGAGGAGAGAAAACTGTTGACAGCTTTCCCTTGGGAAAGGAGCTAGCGATAGTTAGTAAGCTAAAATTCAGGCTCAGAAATGTCGAGCCCACAGTGATCGATATCCCAAACCTGTCAGTGTTTAAGAGGCATTTGGACAATGCCCTTAACAATTCTTTTGAGTATTGGTCAGCCCAGAAGTGGTTGGGCCATTGGACAATCATCAGAAGGCTGTAGTTTCCCTTGAATTGAAGTATTCTATTCTACTACAATTTTCTTAAAAATGGTCTCATCTACTTTTACTACATTTTAGATAAGTGGTTCCTCAAACAGCCAATAAGTCTGTTAAATAAAATAAAATATAAATTGTGTGGTCACAGAAGGGACAGGATATAGAGCTTCACACAATTTCTTTTGGGAAGTATGTCAGTTTAGAAAAAATTCTTGGGAAATGGTGCTTGCCATTCTCTGTAACAATAGTCTGTTCCTTATCAGATGATATAAATTATCATTCTAGAGTTGGCTATATTTTACATGTTCCAAATATTGTCTTGGTGTATCCTCAGAGGTTTTGATGTGTCAAGGATTTTTAAGATCTTCCTAATACAAGGTAGGTCCTCTATATGTATTTCACTACTGTTTTATCAGGCAGCAAATCAAAAGAGACACTTCAGAAAACAAATGTATTGTTTTGGCTGAAACTTTCATCTGGGATATGACACATTACTTGACTTCCTAATTTGCTGTAGTTTTTCTGTACAGGCTTGAGTAAGCCTGAGAATGTGAGGTTTTCTAACTTAAGACATTTGAAACAAAAATGCATTGTTTGAGCTCCCAAAAGTGATCTCATTCAAAGAAAGAGACAGGAAGATTACCTTTTGGATGTGGTTTTCTTCCTCTATTAACTATAGTAAGAACAAAGAAAATTAGATCAGACATCTATTTTTTGAATAATAAAAATTTGATGAAGAAAAATGTTCTTAGGTTTCCTTGATTGACACAGCTTACTTCATAGACACCAGAGACTTAGATGTGACCTAAAAATACAATATTTCTTGTAGTAGGCACTTTTATAGTACAACTTTACTGAGCTGATTTTGATGTTTACCTCTGGGTGAGATGAACTGTACGTATGAGGTAAGGGACTAGATCTTTTGTTTAGCTATGAAGGAATTTCGAGGACAAGTTATATGCATTAATGTAAATAAGAGTCATCTTGCTGAAATTGATTTCTCAGTTGTCCTTTCTCTTAAGTACTATGGAGAATATCGTCCTTATTATTTTTGTTGTTTTACAATAGCTTTTCAGAGACTGTGTTTTTCACTGGGAGTTGTCTTTTATTCTGGCTTATGTTTTATTATCTTTCACCTAATAGGAACAATATTGTGCAAACACACAATACAAGAATGAATACAATACACTGTTGGAGTCTCCTAGTTTAAGAGCTCCATCTTCAGAATTTAAGAATTAAATTCTTAATAATTAAGAATAAAACAATTAAGTTACTAAATTAAGAATATTTTTTGTTGTAGTAACAAGTTGTTTCAAGGTTATTTCTGCATGCATCAGAGCCTTGTTTCCTAAGTTTTACAAAGGTGATCTTGAGTTCTGTAGAAAAGATTTCCAGATTGGAAAAGGCAACCATAAAGAGGTTCTGCAGTATTTCTTCATTTCCATTTTCTCTGTATGCAGTATTCTACAAAGTAATGTAAATCTGCAGACCCTACATGCCAAGATAAAATCACACTGATCTCTTTGCAGGCTCACAGCCAACGTTTGTATTATCAACAGTATGCATCATGGAGAGGCTGCGTGCAGTCATACTTCAAATTAGATTAAGAAATTAATACTTAATATGTCATGATTTATAATAGTGTATTTTCTTGACAACAGTGTTAGGCTAATTGTTTCAATTAGGTAGGAATTCATTGCTTGTTACTGGGAATTCATATTGATTAAGAGATTAGATACCAGAAAGTATGCAACAATTTTATTGCTTCCCAGCAGTAGAATAGATTGCCAGTTTAAAGGCTTTTCCAGTGCAACTCAGTATTTGCAACACCTTTACACAAAGTCTTATATAATTCAGGGATTTTATTTGTCTGTGTTTGTGGTCCCTGACTAAACAATACATTTTGGAGGATTCATAGAACATTAAATTTGAAGACTGGGATTATAAAATCATATAATTAAGGGTTGTTTAAAGAAAACTGTATTGCTAATTTAAACTATGTCTGTCAAACATCCATAAAAGATTTTTAATCCTTTAACCCAGTTACTAATTAGTTTGAGCTATCATAGACAAAGCCAGCATAAGCAAGAGGTTAGACAGTTTCTTGAAGTGCTTGTTGATATCTCTTCCTCTGAGCACTTAAGGCTCTTTCATCCTGCCTTTTGACGCTATGCCTGTGTTTGTCTAATCCTATTTCTGATGAAGTCCAAGGAGTAAAAAACAGACTTTTTTTTTTTTTCCTTACGTCTCATAATTTTGACTGGAATAAGAATAGTGTTCAGTTCTCTTGGACAGCTCATAAGCCATCCCACTTAATAATTAGAACAAACATATATATGCAGTATCTTTCAGTGCTTGAATTTTTGATATCTTTTGTACATGATTTTGGAGATTTTGATTTGTGATTGAAGAAAAACAGCTTGGTTAAATTAATGTGTCTCATGTACTGCATGAGGTTAATACTGCAAGCATGTCTCTTGTCTACCTGTGGGTTGTATTGCTGAAAAACATTCTTTGAAAATTTAATTTTCAAACCAAAGCCAAAACCTTCACTGCAATAGAATGATGTAGGGCACCCCTTCCTTTAAGGAAAATATGCAAGTCTCTGACTCTAGGGGAAATGTCATCTTGCCACTTTATAAAATGTCAAATCATATCTTGACCTATTTCCCTCCGTACCCATAGAAATCCCAATATTGTGAAGCAGCACAACCTGGGGATCTGCATTTTGTACACAGTTTCTGTCTGGAGTAAGACATATACTCCAGTGTTTGGTGAGTTTTTTTATCAATTTGGAAGCACCTGTGCTCTGAGAGGAGTTTGTCTTTGAAGGAGTTTTATCCTCTAGAGAGAGGTGAGGCAGGGACATGACTCCACTATGAACCGCTGAATAAAAGATTGGCTCCTGTGTGAGAACCATCGTTCACCTTCGTCACTGCAATTACATGACAAAACAGACCTAAGCTTATTCCTTGGCCTCGTAGAAAGTATGTGACCTTCCAGGTGGCTGATTGGTGCCATGGTCTTTCCTTCTTAAAGAAGCCATTCACTGGACACCACTGGTGTTGGGGAATTCCTTGTGAGAGGTCCAGAAGCAGTAGAAGTGCACAGTGTTCCATAAGGAAAGTGTCACGCTCTGGGAAGGTATGTGAGTGGATCCTTAAGCTAAATGCAAAGTGTGAGACTAGACAAACCTGATTAAACTGTTCCATTGTATCTTGTAATTGGAGGACAAGCAGCAGAACCTGTTCTTTCAATTAAGAATTTTTTTATTCAGGGTTGAGTAGCAGACAAGGAGACGTTTTTATTCAAATATTGTTAAACATATTAATATTTTTCTTTTAAAATCAAATAAAATCAAAATGAATACCATTATAAACAGCCAGTGAGAGAAAGTAGGAAATTCATCCCAAATTATTTTGTTCTTTAGACGATTCACTGCCTGTAATAGTTACAGCTGCGGACTCTAAATGACTTGCATGGGATATTGATTCAAATTGCCTTAAACATAGCAGGCAAAAAACAATTACATTAGAGAAAATTAAATGTAAACATCATGACTGACTGCCAATGGATGGAAGTTCTTTTACAGCAAAGCAGAAAGTACATCATCTTTAGGGTTTCCAAATCTGCCAAGTGTAAAATTGACCTTTGTGGCAGCTCCTGCACACAGTGGCACAGTTACTTGCAATAGTTTGATGGGTGTACCATAGGAAAACACGAAATTAAACTTTGTCCAAGGTTTCATATTTTTGCCAGTGAGTTGCTGTTTACTACATAATTCAAATGTATCATAAATGTTAAAGAATTATAATCCCTTTCCTTAAAATAGAACCACAATCTAAAGAGGTGCTTTGCTTGCCTTTCCAAGATAGACAATTACTTGTTACACACTCATCACATTCGAGAGCTGGGGTTTCCCCTAACTCAGAGGAAATAATTGAAAGTGTCTGTTTTGTTGTTGTTGTTGTTGTTGTAGGTTTTTTTTGTTGTGGTTTTGTTTGTTAGGCGGGTTTTTTTATTTTTTTATATTTTTTTATTTTTTTAATAGGAGAATAAGAATTTTGGCACTGTAGTAAAGAATACTGAAAAATTTGACAGAAACATCTTTCCCTGGAATATGGCCCTTATCTAAATAATTTCTGCCTCCTATTTTGAACCTGTATATTCATTATATGTGCTTGGATTGCTAGAGGGAGAGACTGTCTTGTAATGCATGAGTTCCTCTATAAAGCTGCTGAAGCCAAAGCTACCAGACTCCTGAGACTTTCCAGGGGAAAAAAAAAATGATATAAGAGTTAAAGTGTTAGATAAACAAAACTGTTCAGTGAAGAAAAGTCTTCACAGAGAATTTAGCCTCCGACACACCAGAAAGCCTGGAAATATGTAAACTAACGCTGAACAAGCTACATGCAGTCTGCAAGATAAACCTGACCTTGCTCTGTAGGTTGAGTCTATATGAACTGAATGCCTTGCAGCTCAGTGTCTCCCTTCACATCAGTACCTCCCAGCCATATTTTCCTTGTTAAAAAAGAAAAAAAAATGGAAGCAGGCTAGAGTCAGACTGCATCAAGATGTAAGGTTTTAGAAATACCTCTAGGATGCGTATACAGTCAGTGAGATCCTCAGTGACTGGAGAGATTTATAAAGGGTGCCTTTATCCAAGTTGTGGTCCATCCTTGAAGACTATATCCAGGTCAGTCAGCAGTTCCAACTGATAGTGATTAAGGGTAAGATTTTTTAATGAAAATACTGAAGACCCTGAAATTAGATTTTAATATGGAAAAATATGAAGACAATTTCTGTTATGATTGAATTCTTTCTGTTTTGAAACGCAGAAGCTAGCTTTTTGAGCTGACATGTTTTAGAGTTGATTTTACTTCAGCATAATATTGTGCTTTTGTTGCCATACTTGGTTGGCAAACAAAAAAATTATTCAATTTTCAAAGTCACTGGATTGCTATCAAAGTGCAAGATGCCATGATCACAAGGAAGGGACAGTGAGAACTTTCCTCACAAAGGTGCAGGAGCTAGGTTGTCACTTGCTGCCTTGATAACCTGGATTTGGCAGAAAATTCACCCATGACAAATGTTAATACCATCTTTCTAGTAAGCAACAGAAAATAAGAGAGGACCCAAAACTGGAAATTCACTTTTGAACACTTTTAAAAGTAGTTAGCTTACCATCTCCAAAAGGGATATTCATAACTATCATGGACGAGAGTGGGTTGATAGGGGCCATAGGGTTTTTCACCAAGTTGGCATAGATAATAGTAAAATTTAACTCGAGAATTTTGTTGTTTGATTGTTCAAATGGTCCCAAGCTTGGTCCTGGACCAGGCTGACCTGCACAGTCCCAAATGTTGGGCATAGAATAGCACCTAGCACAGACATTTCCAACAGAGAGTTTTACTGTTGGTATCTGAATGTTAAGTTCCTTTTTTCTTGGTTAATATCATCTTTCCCTCTTTAAATTGCCATCATGTTTTAAAGGAATATAGTGGTCAACAAATTTTTTTAAAGGTGGTGTCTTTAGGAAACTTCTCTGGAATTATGGACTCTGAGCTGGGCGTCTGTATTAG
The DNA here is from genome assembly GCA_013397315.1 of Donacobius atricapilla. NCBI lineage: Eukaryota > Metazoa > Chordata > Aves > Passeriformes > Mimidae > Donacobius > Donacobius atricapilla. The sequence continues at coordinate 36,770 of WBMY01003241.1, read as the reverse complement.
CACCTAGAATAGTTTTATGTATGAATATCAGACCATGAATTAGATGTTTCAGTGTGCAACACAGACCTTACACTCGGTTCTCAAAAAATTATTTCTGAAATCTGGCTAACGGCTTCATTCATGTGAATAAAGATAAAAGATTATTTTTTAACTTGGCCTACTCAGTGTTAGTCTTAAAAGCACAGTACAATTGGACATCCAGGGAAAGAAACTAACAAGAGATAACTTTGCTAGATACTTTTACAAACTAATTGAATAACCAGAACATGTGACAAACATGAATGACTTCTATCTGCATTCGCCTTCTTCCTTGTATTATTTATAAATAATTATCTTTGTCCAGAGAACTCAGAGGACAAAACCAAATGGAAATGTGAATATGTTATTCTAAAACTCTAATGTTTCTATGTACATTTATTTTTACTGTAACTACTGTGAGCCCTTATCAGAAGGTTTAGATACATTAAAGAAACAAATGGAATTTTTCTGTGATCACTGTGCAAGCTCTTTCTTAACTCAGTGTAAGGGTGAATACAAACTTGTTGGAAAGCTAAAAAGTTACTCTAATTAATCCCTTAGAGAACAATTAGTAGAGCTCAGAATATAAAATTTAAACCTCCCAGGTGGGTTTTTGTATAACAGTCTCATAGAGCACTAATAAAAGTACTATACTTCTAAGAGCTAATTCACTTGTAAAACAACCAGAGCATAAAATATTTGTGTAATAATCAGGAGAATGAAGCAGAAGACTGTTTAAATAAATACCACTTGTCAAGGAGAATAGATTCTCAGAACGGTTCTCTCCCTTTCTCCTCTGTTAACATTTCTAGTTGTTATGCTTTATGACTCTATTTTACAAGGCATGATCATTTTTTATTGTTTGTTTGTCTGGTTTAGTTTTAAGAGACAGTGAATTAAATTTGCATTTGGACAGATGTGTGTGATGGATTTAAGTGAGGCTACTAACATGCTCAAAGTTAATCTGAGTGGTTTCAAAACTGAAGTCAAATGAAGTACAACTAGCAACAAAATTTTTTGTTGGATTATTATTTTTAAAATAGCTTGTATTCAAGTGGAAATTTCCAATAGAAAATGCAAGAAAAAAGACCAAACCAACAACAACAAACACCAAAAATCTACCCACCCAGAACTTATACTTCCCTTGGATTTGGGAAACATTAAAAAAAATAAATAAAATAAAACTCTTCAGCTATATTTGACTTGAAAATTAACAAAGGCAATAAAAATATGCCTTGACCTTTACTGGGAAGAAGGGTTGCATTATGAGAATACAGGAGAACACAGCCAACTAGGCACCTTTTCAGACATAACTGTCCAAGAATTTGGCTACTAAGGTATACTTACCTGTTCAACTAAGAAAAAGGTTTGTGCAACTTGTGGCTGATGAAGATGAATGTAAGCAGGGATGTTAATTTGCCTCCTGTGAGTTTTTCTTGCCCCTCTGTTCAACCAGTGTAAGACTCAGTTCTCCCAGACTTATTCTGCCTGTTGGCCATACCCTCCTGTGATGTCCTGCTGAATATCTAATTATTCATTCAATTATTGAATGGCTTCTAGTTCTGATAGCATCTCCAAACACCTCTTTTACTCTAGCACTCAGAAAGTCTCTTCTCTAGAACATCCAAAGCCAAGACATTTGAAGACATCTGATGACACTGCTGTATGAATCAGGCTGAGAAGCATGTTTGGAACTAAGTAAAGAAGGAAGAAGTCAATCTCTAACAATACAAAAATTTAGAAGTTTAAAGCCTTCTAGAATATATTACGTATTTTTTGTCTGTCACACAGACACACAATCAACAATGAAATGGAAGAAGTGAATGTGAGTGTATTTTGACCCACAAAACATCCAGTTGTGATATTTCTTTGATTCTAGATATCAAAGAAGCAGTGGTTCTTATATTTTTTGATATAATTATTTAAGTTTTGCTGCTCCAAATTAGCTTTGCAGAAGAAAAGTTGAGGCATTTTTACTTATTTATTTTCAATGTTTTCAGTGAAGGACTCCTACTAAATAAGAGAAGGGAATTTAAAGTAAAAAAGTGATGTTTATCAAGGAAACTAACACTAGAGAGAAAAGTCATACCATGAACTACATAATGTGATCAGTCATAATATTAAATTTGAAATGCTTTTTTTCCCCTTTTTTTTCTTAGTATTTTTAATTTTGGATCTGAAAAGTGGATAAATTTTAATCATCAAAGATTGACTTAAATGCATTGATAGCAGATCTAAATAATTTCATAATACTATATCAAGAAGGTACATTTCAAAAAATAAATGGTGCTTCTTTCAAGTGAGATTGGGAATATTTACAACATTTACAAGTGCCTCAAAGATATTGTGTTTATAAAAGGAAGCAGTTAAGACAGCATGTGCAAATGGTTTGGATATTCAAGCTCTTCCAGGGTACCCTTAGTACTTGCTTAAACCTTTGCAAAAAGCAGACTAAAATTGCCAGGGTGTCTCAGTGAGATTTTATTAAGTTCTGGGAGATTTTGTAGGGCTGCTTTTAAACAAATCATGTTTTGGATTTCACTTGTTTCTGAATATGCCTGCTCAGGTCTGAATGCTATAACTCACAATGCTGCCTGCAGAAACAGCCGGCAAAGCAGAGGCTCTAAAGAGCTCCACCCTGGGTTTTTCCTGCAAATGTAAAATTTGCCTGTGCTGTAGTAGTCTGCATCAGCAGTTTTTGCAGACAAGACAGTCTCAGCAATGACATAAAAACTAGTAATTATGGGCAACTGAGTCATATCCTTCCTATGTAAATTGGCCTTAAGCTTCCTCTGACTGAAGTTCATGCATTGAAACCTGAGGGGGCACAAAATGGGGCCATATGGTATGTAATCCCTATTCCCTTGTGCACTAACTCTGCATAGACCGTGAAATAATGTTGTATAGGCATATTTGTAATGATTGTGCATGAAGGGTGTGGGTTTGCGATTGCAGCAGTGATCACTGCGCGGTACATAATTTCCAGAAGAAGTGGTGAAGTTGCAAAGAGCATATGTAAGTTAAAATATCCTGCAATAGTTCTGGGTAGTCAAATCATTGTACTTCTCCCAACTGCTTTGCTCAAGGAGAGAACTAAAAGCAAAACATTTGACATAGTATCTACTTTTCCTGAGAGAGGTCTCTTACAGCAGCAGGGTGCTGGCTAATGCACTGATATTGATTCACGGATCTAAAGTATTGCTCTGTAATTTTAAGATGCTTTGACAGCTGTCATAGATCAAGGATCTGTCTATTACCTGGCAAAGATGGGTGTAGACTACACAAATAGAAGCTGTTTTTCTAAGTTGCCTGCTGTTCTCCTTCATAAATGACTCTAGCTACCTTTTCGTTTAAAGTCTTTCAGGTGCAAGGTTTTGCTGCCAAAAGAAATCCCCTTAGGCTTAACAAGAAGTAAGGGGGTGAATTTTTAACGCTGTGATTATTTAGTGAGCTGCTGCTGAGTTTTCTATCATCATTACTTTAGTTTGCATTCCTTGGCAAGCTTTGGTAATGGCAGAAATAATGGCTAAATATAGGATCATCCAGAGGCTGGGATTGTATTACTGCCAGAGGAGCAGTAGGAGCAGCAACACCAGGCTATTGAAAATTCCTAGGATTTGCTGAGAGATGGCAGAGGGCAGAAGAGCAGACAACTCTTCTTCCTTCTTCAGTTACACTTTCATTAAATCTGTCCTAAGTAATAATAAAAGAAACCAAAGAGCAGTAAGATTGACCCTTGTTTGTAGTTGTCTGTGTTTTTAGCAGGGATGTCACTTCACAAAGTTTTGCCTTGTGATGATTATCATCCTTCCAGACCAAGCTTAGACATGGGTTTTGGTGAGAGTACACACCAAATTTTCTTAAGAGGCAGTGCAAATGGTGCCACCTCTTCCTGAGGGGGACATAACTTTGCCATGGAGATGCAAGCTAAGCTGTGACAGGCCAGTAGAACAATATGTCTCCCATTTTATTTCTGGTACAGATGCAGCCTTGGAAGGTACCAATGACATAGGAATTTCTGGGGGCTATTTCGTGCCCTGCAAATTACTTCTCTCCATTAAACTCTGCCATAAAGGTTCATTCCAGTTTTCTGATAAGGCAACACAAAAGGATGAAGAGGTGACAAAAGGGAAGGAGAGGTAACGGCTACTTTTATTCTTTGATTTACCTCCTGTTTTGGACATACATGGACATTTCAACCTGTGTAGTGGCTTTTCAGCTTTGTATGGCGATGGAAATAGCCTTTGCTGTACTGAGCAAGAGGAGAAGCAGAGGACAAAGCTGGTCAAGCTGTGTTCTCACTTAAACAGCAACCTACTTTGTGCGGCAGTATACTAGAATAAGACTTCTGTCACAGCTGTCTTGCAGTGCTGAAAGTACAGGATAGAAGGATATCAGCAATGCATGACAGGGATGGGAGGGATAGGATGAGATTTAACACAATCAAGATTTCCTCTTAGCACTAAAAAAAAAAAGAGAAATTCGTGTATAATCATAAAAATACATTGTTTCCTTACCTTCCATAATCTGGCATATGAAGATTAGAATATGCCTCTAGCTTTTGTACATCTTGAATACATCAAATTTCTCTGAGGAGTCGTACACCATCTTTTCCAAAGGATCCCTCTCTTCTCTGCTCAGTAGAGCTGTACAAGTGAGCAAATGGGTTGCCTATATAATAAACAAGCCTGGTATTTCTTAACTTCGAAATTATCCAAGTTGCCAACATTCATCACAAATTATTTAACTTTACAGTAGCATTTTCTGTACACAGTCTTTATACATTTGTTAAATACAGTGATCCTGCTTTAGAAACAGCATTTAAAGGGACATAATGAGATTTTCTTCACTTCTTTAAGTCTCACCCATTTCTACTCGTGTGGAGGAGTCTTAGTCTAAATGGCATGCTTGCTTAGGAGATATAGAGGAATGGAAATTAGGTAACCAATCTTTTTTATGTTACACCTCCTTCCGGCTTCTAAGTATGTAAATTATAATGAGACTACCTTTCACATCAGTAAAGTGGCTGTAATTACACCTAAGTGACTGCAAGCAAGCCTGAGTCACAGTTCCTTATACATTGCTTCTTAATTTGGCACACTTTCAGATTTATCTGATCATCACATCTAAGCTTCATATCATTACATCTAGACAGTGCACAAGAACTACAAAAAAGGCTGAACTGTACATCAAGTTTTCAACTGTGTTTGCCCTTAGCTGTAGAGAAACAACCCTTTCCCATGCAAGAGGTACCAGAGGTACAGATTAGGTAACACTGTGGAATTGGTAATAGAGCCCAAATAAGATTTAGTGACCATATTTTACCAATGAAAATAAATAAATAGTGACTTATAGGACCATGAGAAGGTCCTACCAAAAAAAAAAAAAAAAAANAAAAAAAAAAAAAAAGTGAATTCAAGTATTCTGCTTTTCTGCTGCCTTTTGCTATGCTGATGGATCTATTGTACATTGTCCTGGAGACAGCCTCAGTGAATGATGTGAGCTACAAAAGGGCTTCCCAAAGTGTTTGTATTTTATTTGTGTAATTTCATTTTTCTGGTTTATAATTTGTTCCTACAAAGAAGTTCACTGGGATGGGCAGATGTCACAATGGAGGGAGGAAAGCAATTTATTGTTAAGTAAAAAAAAATAAGAATGCAGAACAATGAGATTTTATTCTCCAGAATTGTACTCTGTCCTCAAAAATTTGCAAACTCTGTTCATCGCTGATGTCCTTGTGATGCCTTTTTCTCTTTAGTCAATTCTTGCCTCTTTAAGGTTGGGTTTTCTCAGAGAATGTCTGATTTATCCCGTGTAAAAAGTGGACATGTACAGCTGTGCATGTCTGGCAGCCCAGATGACCTTACTTGCCTATGAAAGTGTCGGTGCCTCTCAGGATTTCATGGTTTAAAATTTTTGAACTAACACATTTAAAGTTACCTAACTCATCCTTTTATATTCCAATCCAAGTTCTTGGTTCAGTATTTCAAAATACAACAGGGTACACACTGCCTAAACATAATACTGAATCAGAAATTGAACTTTAAGCAGATACAGCCATCCTTTCCAAACTGGAATACTCCTGATTGACTTTAGTCTGTTTTGCATTAGTTCTTGAGTGTGCTACTGTCTAAAATGCAGAAAAAAACATTTCTCCAACCAACTTTTTGAAAGAGTAAATATGTAATTTGAAAAAAGCCCAAATACAGAATCTTCTAAGTTCACCAAGACTTCTTTATATGTTGATATTTATTAAAATCTGAATCCTTTTGGATTAACAGTATGATACTAAAACACAATTTATCCTAATTCTTTTACAAATGTTGAATTGTCTCTCAGTGATAGCACGGTGTTCACATTTCTGTGTTGAAGCAATTGTTTGAATTTACTAAGACTCTAATTCTTGCTAGATTCAGGAATTCATGTTCTCTTTTAAGCCAGAATCTGGGATTTTTTTGTTGATTTAAAATAGGGATTTGGATAGTTTACTGACTAAATTATAATTTAGACCAGTAGTGCCCACCATTTTATGATCTCAAATCTCTCAAGCTAGTTTTTATTTTCTTTTGACTTTGATAAGAAAGAGGTTATTTTAGTTACTGATAACAGGTTACTTGCTATGCAACACATATAGCAGCTTCCTTGATATGTAGTGTGAAGAACACAAGTTCGGAGTGGATATCATGTGATAGCAAATTCAGTTTTGAACTGCCTTTTAAGTGCATGAGGGAGAGAAGAGGACCTCTGAATTTAGGAATCCCAGAGTCTCTAATAGTTGTTAGAAAAAAAATGATACTAATTAAAATTAGCTATGCATTTTGCCAAGTGGTGGGGCATATGACTGCACATTGGTCAGGAAATCGATGACCGTGTACATTAAAGGCTTCCCTTCTATTTCCATCTCTGTAGACTGGTTCTACATTGGAGTAGCTCTATTGTCTGGATCAGAAAAATGTGATTTTCACTGATGCAGTCTTACATGGGTGAGTATCACAAATAACACCTGAATAGTCCAGCTCTCTGATAATATGAGTGGGAACCTTCTCTGTGACAGTACAGCTTAACTACTGTAAAACAGCACTTAGAGGTATGACATTTATTTGCTTGTGAAACCCTTACAATTCTCTTACCTGAAAAGCTGGGTATTTTCTCTATTGCTTTCCTTTTTTATCTGCTACAACACAAGGAAATTTCTGGAAACAATACGGTGCTCTGGAAATGGAGATCCAAGCAGCACAGGTTTTAAGAGAAATAAATAGTTCCTTTTTTTTATTTATATTTGGAAATACATATCCTAAGAAGAGAGCAAGGGGAAAGGAGATAGATGATGTCTTCCAGATGACAGCTTTCTGGATGGAATCTAAAGTCTAAAGCACAAGAAAATTTTCATTAACATTCAGATTGCATGTCATTTTGATTCACACTCCCTAAGCAAGTTAATTTGGGCTGCAGCCAACCTTCTTACAGTGTGATGACAACACAACAAGCTTCACCGCCTCTTTTCATTGCTAATGATTCTGTGAGTGACAGTCGTGGTCTCTGAGCTCGGCACGACTCTTCACCCTGCAGCGACCTGCAGTATCAGAGCTGTCTCTGCCCTTGGCCCCTGCTGGGTTCTCTGCAGCAAGGACATTCTACCACGTCAGGATGACAGCAAAAAGGGGTAAGGTCTGCTCAGGACTGAACTCAGAGAATTGTCTGCTTTCTGTGCATGTTGCTGGGATATCAAAGCCACAGTGGGTCATCTGATCTGCTCCCAGTGCCTCCACCATTTCAAACTAAACTAAAATGGGGACAAAGCAAAAAAATCTTCATCTGAACACTGGCTGCTTTATGAAAATTGTAGCTGTGACTTGCTGCCCTCTCAAATGGACTATGGAAGCCTAACACTCATCAAATATCGCAAATTGTTGATTGTCACTTAAGTTTTGCTAGCATGGGAAATATTTTATCCACTTGCTCTGGTTTATAGGTGCTATAATTTCTGATCTCTATTTCAATCCTATGGTAGCAGTTTGTTCTGGGGCCTAGTCAGCTGCCTATATGTAAAGGGTAGTCATTCTAATAATTCTTGAACTTATGTTCATAAAACACAGGGAATGTTTTGGAAATCCTAAATACACAATTGCTTATTTCCCTGTTGAGAAAACCTGGGCATCATCTTATCAGGGTTGAGGAAATCTAGATTTATATGTAAGTTATAAAGAACTCTGTAAAACTATCTCTCAAGGGACAGAGTCTTACTGGAGAGATGCTGCAGTGCCCTCAAAGTCAACATTATGGGCTGTTTATGATCTTTGGATTGATTACATATACACAATGCTCCCCAAATCCCATTAAATTCAATGGAATAATACCATAAGTATGAAAAAAAAATCTCTAGATCTGCAAATATTAAATGCTATGGGGGAATAGATGCTTGGTTGATTATTTTTCAACTGTGTTGAGAGTTCTGGTGACATGAATAGAGACTTGACTAGACCTCCAGCAAAGGAGTGATGAAATACGGAATATGTTCACACTCATAGCATCTGTAAAAATGAAAAACACTTGTTGAAGTGTCTTCTCCCTGAAGTTCTCATTGGTTGTGCTACTTCTGAGGCCCAAATATGACTTGTTTACTAGTAAACCAAATGGTACTTGGAATTATTCTCTGGCCCTAATATTAATTGCCTTATTACTATAGTCCATCCTATTTTGCCTTCCACAATATGAGTAGTCTGCATATCCCTGCTAAGCATGGCCCTTGTGCCATACTTAACTCATCATACGTACCAAAGAACTGTCTGAGAGGGTGCAAGTAGTCCAAAAAACTGTGAGGTGATTCTCTAACAATTTAAGCATACAAAAAAATTGAACTGCAGTACTCTTAGGGATATTGGTATCATGGAATTTGCTTCTGTGTATGTATGTGCGTAAAAATCCATGCAGATATATCAAAGTAAAGGTAAAAACAATAAGGAGAATAAAAAAAGGAGCTTAGTAAAGGTGAGGACAATGTGCATGTCCTGGTTGAGTGTGATGTCTGAGGGATCTCTTCTACTTGTTAGGGAGTATCAGCCCTCCTGTGCCTGTGGAAGCATCCCAAGCTTCTGATGCGCTGTCAGTAATAGACAGAAAACCAGATCATTTTTTCCTCTGGTTTCTGTTACTATGAATTTCCCTAATGGCATGACTGGTTTCACAGGTTACAGGCGTCTTTAGAAGCTGTGTCTGTTTTCTTATAAAAGCAACAGACTAAGTATTATGTAGAACACCCACATGAACTACCTGGGAGGTCCACTGAGAGCCAAGGAGTTCTATTTAAGTATAAAAATACCATGAGCCCTGACTTTGTAAATACAGACAAATGAAAGAGCAGTGGAGACTTTATTTTTCCATGTGGAACACAATCATGTTTCAAAACTTTTGCTTTTCCAAATAAGAGTGTGCTGCCATCCTTCTACTGCCTCTGCTGCATTAACAGCAGGATGTTTTGGCTTCATATCTGGAGTAAGAAGCAAAGGTGGAGCAGCTCCAGTGTCAACATCCAGAGGCAGATTCAGCACTGAGAACTGCTACAATTTATAGTACTTTCTAGCACAAAGCAAAATCTGTGGAGCAGCTGATTATACATTATATTTCAGTCATAAAATACTACCTATAAAAATGCTCTGTTAATAGTGAATGAAAGATATTGTTTTGCATGTAATAAGAATTGTGTTTTATTTGCAGTTGAGGAAGGAAGGCCAGAAAGAAGCAGTTTGGACATTTCCACTCCTCTTAGGCAAGGTTTTTCCACACATAATATCTGCTAGGTAAAAGTGACTGTTCTTACTACATTTGGCCCTGCTCCAATCTTTGCTGTGCAGTTTTCTTATTTAGAATTGACGGTTAAATTTTACAGCTTCTTTAATTTTCTTTTTGATGCAAATATACATAAGCCATTTCTGTGTGCACAAGAATTTTAGCATAATAAAAGCCAGTAGGGTGAATCTTTTGTTACTGAACAGACCACAGATTTCATCCATTTCATATCAGGATCTGAAGTATGGATTACTTACAAATGCATTTATTAAGTCTGACCTACTTTTTAATCTTCAGTATTTCACTGTGGTTTCTTTAGCATGTGGGGAGCTCCAGGATCTGCATGCCCGTGCCTGTTCATACGCAGGTTGCTTTAGTCAGTATAGGGAAACAGTGTTCATTTGCAGTAGGCAATATCTCTCAATAGACTGTACTTGGGGCCTGGAACTGGCAATTCCTCAATTCAAGTTTTGTTGTTAATGTCTTAGGAGGGTTGGTCGTCTTTTCTGAAACTTTCTATTTGCAAGCTTTGTGTTTCAAGTGCTTATATTTGCAACTGTGCTCAGAAAAACTGACTCTGGGTGATGCTGGTCATGTTCAACCTCTTCTCAAACCAAAAATGTGCAGAAACTGATTTACTGTTATCTCAAAATAGTAACAGCTTTCATAAGTCTTACAAAAAATTATTGCAGAATGAATGAGACAAGTACTAGAACTATTGAGAGAGGAAATTAATATTGGCCCTCCTTTGCCTTCTTATTAAAAATCAAACTGAAGTAATAACCGAAATTTATAAAGTGTGACTAGAAAAAGGAAAACAGTAATAAAGATTAAAGAAAAGACAGTGATAAATATTTAAGGTGATGAAATAGCAAATAAAAGAAAGAAAGGAGAGACAAGATTGCTAGTTGCTACTAAATGTGATGCAAAACCAAAGTTCGTCAAAATGGTATGCTGACTTGAGATTTATCTCAGACATTTAAGTAACAGGAAGATAGCATCTCTTAAAAAAATACATTTTTAAGCACTTAAGCCTGTAGACACTTTAGAGGAGCAAATTTCAAATTTCAGATTTCAAATTCACACAAACTATATTTGTTGAAACCATCTCTTTACGTCTTAGACAGTCCCAGATTACCATATATACATGCTTAGTATAAGCATATATGTATGTGAGATATACTATCCATACTATCCATGTGAGATATACTATACCATTACTATCCTTGAAACCAGCAGCGATTTTATAAAATAGAAAAAAGACCCTTACTTTGTTCACTACAGTTCATCTTTCTGTGTCTTATATATGCTCCCTGGTGCTTCCATGTATCTAATTTCTTGAATCAGATAAAAAAAAAAATGCTTAGAAGCTTCCTAAGAGGATGTGCTTACTGTTAGGGCAAATTGGTTTTGAAAGAAACCTGAATTCAGGTAATTCAATTTGCCTTTAAGTTCAATAAGGGCACGTGGAGTTAGATCTGAAGAACATGCTGGACCTCAACACTCTTCTTAGAATTTGTTACTTCAGGAAAGGTCAGCTGTGGGGCAGTGGTGCTCTTTTATGCAATGGCATTGGTGTTACATAATCAACATCCCAAAAACCCAAACACCAATACTGAGCTTCAAGAATGTTGAGCAAATATCCCTGAAGAGAATGAATCCATAACACTGAAATATAGCAACAACGGTGATGAATATTTTCAAACAACTACTATGTATATGTAAGCAATACATATGGTTATGGAAATAAAGCGAAACAAACAAAAAAAAACCCCACAAAAACCCCAAAAAACTGTATGCTGTATAAACTATCTGCAAACATTCTTCACTCAACACTGCTATTTTATTGCCCAAAATTTTGGAAGTCTCATAGCCCAAAAAAGTTGTTAACTTGGCACACAAGCTGGTATGCAAAAAGTATTGAGAAGTCTTTGTTCATTTATCTGATTTTGTTTTGTTTCCAGTTATTAGCTAGCTGGCCTGCCTGGATTTTAGATGGTGACAGTTGAGAATAGTTTGATCTTAGCCTTGCATTGCAGGGCTGACAATATTATTCACTGCATGAGACATCGTCAGCCTTATTTCCTCCATGCTGGTGGTGAGACGTAATGTCTTGTGGATCAGCAACAGTGATGTCAGCTGTTAACCACATCTACTCTTCTGGCAGTTGCTTATGGCTTCTTACTGATCAAAGACTTTACCTGAATCTCTGCTTGACAGGAGCAAGCCAAGAAATGAAGTTAAAGCTTTGTGCTGCCTCAGAAGTATTATGCTATTTCCTTTAGATATAGTGCTATCTCTAGCTCTCATAGGTACATTTGTTTCCACAAAAGAAGCTCTGCAGTGAAAAAAATACAAGGTTTAACTATCATGGTGAGATATAAAGCCCAATATAGGACATATGCTGAACTAGCAAGAGGTTGCACTGTAACACATATATTTAAATAGACTGAGTTCATTCTCGTGAAACTGCTGTTCGTTGGGGCTGCACGATAACAACATATGCAACCATCAAGGCACTTCTCAGCTTGCTCATTCTGACACGGGGTATGTGGCAAAGATGCAATCTGGTCTATAGTAAAAGTCAATGTATTTGCTAGGATGCAGACATAGCAGTTTGGTAATGACTGCATGCTTCATTGTTCACAGAAGAAACGTGTCAAGTGTGATTGCATTCTTCATGCCCACTGGGACGTTTTCAATACTTGAAATACATGGGTTGTTTTTTTTTTTTATGGTCTTAGAATAGACTGGTTTTGTATTTTAGTATAGAATGAAAAACTTTTGCTCTTTGTATCATTATTTTATAGCTGCTAGTGAATTTTGAAGCAGACAGCTGTGTGCTTATTGCAGTGGTGGAACAGAAAATCCTAGACATGTACAGGCCATGGTACTGCAGTTGAGTGGTAATTAGCAAGTAAACTTCTTCATTCTGATTACTAAAAATCTATTTCACAATGATCCTGATGAGGTGATATGGTTCCTGGTTAGTGTCTCATATCTTTTCTAAGTTAATAAAACAGTATTTTGTGCTAAACTCTTTTTTATAACTGTTCCTGAACCAATAATTTTACAGTGTGCTTTCTACATTTATGACTGAGATAAATCAAAGTCATGTGTTGCATACACACAAGTGGAAAAGATGAGTTTGACCAGGACATATCAGAGAGTACACCAGGGAATATATATTGATGGAAGCAAAGAGATTGCCTGAAGTTGAAAGCAATGTACCATTAAGGGCAGAATTAGGGCCCTGATTTCATGCATGTACTTTGTTGTGGTTTTAAGAATTCATTCAGTGTTTATGTCATGACCTTGAGAATGATTAATAGTTTGTTTTCTGTCTTGCCAATATTTTTTTACTAGTAGTAATTTTGATACCTTAAAAGACCCTTCTTTTGGAAGTGCAGCTCCATGAGAATTTATAAGCCTGGGAATCTGTACGATTGTCAGGCACATGTATTATTTTGTATAAATCAGGAAGGGAATGGCCTAATTTTATAGTTTCTGTCACAAAATGGTATAGGATATATATCCTAAATTTTGCATATTTTATCCATTTATCCATTCTCTCCAAATATACTCTTCCAAAAATAGGTCTCCATGTTATCTTTTCTTAATAGGAAACAAATACAGACATATTACCAATTTTTTCCCATGAATTCATCACTCTTGTACCACCCTTTGATTTTTGTTAGAAGTTTTTGTGGGAAATGCATTTTAAATTCTTTCTCAAGCATAAAATTGGAATGGTTGAAGGTTCTGCTCAGCAGAATATGCCCTAGACTTCAAAAGTTAGGATCAATGATTCTGTTGTTTTCATGCACAGGTGGTACAGAAACACAATTAATTTATCCCAAGCAGGTCAGTGAACTGATGATGGAGGGTGTTGGGGAAAAACTCCCCTATTGCTTCTTGCTGGATCAGAGTAGCTCCAGAAATATAATCCTCCAGAGACCTAATATGTGGGTAGTACTGGGGAAGAGAGAAGGATTATTTATAGTTCCTCTTTCTCAAAACACTGCTGTCTTGGAGAGTTTGTAAAGGATGCATATAATATAATCAATCCCTTCCCCTGCCATGTACTGCAGCTCATTGGTTCTTTGCTCAAGGCCATGCAAAAAGTCACAGTCTTATCCTTAGTAAACTTCAAAATAAATTTCTCTAATAGGAATGTAGTCTTCCTTTCTAAGAAATCAGCCTCAAATTCAAGAGAATGTCTTGCAGGTCGGAAAAACTTCCTTTGTGAAGTTATTCTGCTTTGTTATGGTATGCTAAGGAATGGGAGTGGGAGGTTCAGGCTGTAGAACAGAAGTTTCCAAGCTCCTACTAGATTAAATAGGGACTTTTAGTAAACGTGTCCAGAGAGGAAGGGGAAAAAAAAACAAACTAAACAAAACCATATGAACTGTTTTTAAACACAAAAATAAATAGCAATAATAACTCCTCAGAAGCTGTGTGACAATTTCAGCTTCCACGTGCTCAGAATCTCTGTCTAATCACTGACTAAAACTGCTAAGCACTGGAAACCTCATTCGCAGTAACACAGCTGTGAAGAAGATGGCAAAAAAAGGAGAGCTTAAAAGACAGTAGAGTTTGTGCTTGAAACTTTGACTTCCAGTTGGCTTCCTAGGTCACTTTACCTCTGTCTAGAATTCAGGTCATAATATGTTAATGGTGATAGCAGCAAAAAAGTCTCCTTTGTTCTTGATGATTATTTCTTTGCAAACAAGCTATTTTGCATTTATGCCAGGGAGAAAAAATAAGCCAAGGAAGCAGAAAGCTAATTGACAACCAAATAGGTTAATTTGAGTATGGGGTACCCAGAATAGTGTTATGCTCTTTACTCCTTGCTCCCTGATTATGCAGAACTCTATGACCTAGAAGACTGAAGTGGCCCATCTCTTCTGCTAGGACCCATACATCAATGCCTTAACTCCTTATCTGAACTAACTCTGAAGAAATTATTTCTGAAAAGAAACTGAGAAGCACAGTTTTCATATGGATCAACTAACTGCTTAGTCTCTTATTTCTAAAGACAAAGTCTCTTGAACTTGCCTATTTAAAATACAGAATAGGATATCTCATATAGTTTTAAAAAGGTATATTAAAGAGCTGGATAAAAGGTGTATCTTTGATCAAGATGTACCTGAGACAGATAGAGGGGTTAGATCCCTATATTTTGGAGTAATAGTACACATTTTCCTCAAAAGGCCTTGAATTCATCATTGCCTCCCAATGGAGGGATGTGACCACCACTCTTCTTAATTATGACCTGATGGAAAAGGGAAGAGTGAGGAACAATTCCTATTCTATATGCCTTTCTGAAATAGTCACAACTCTTAAACACAGCTCTAACATGAGTGTATGTGCTCACGTCTTCAAGGAACTTCCCTTTCACTGAGTTAATCCATAGTCTCAATTATTCTAATCCTACTTCCACCCCCTGAAAAGCATCCATGAATGAAATGCCTACCAAAGTACTTTCCCTATGGATTGAATTTGACTGGTACTTTATTGGTCTGAGAAAGAGTAAGGATAGACAGAAATCAACATATACAGTCCATCAGGGATCCAGATATTCTGTACCACTAATGAAATTTGGTTTAAAAAAACCCCAGAGTGCTCATCAAAGGTAGAGTCTGCACTGATCCTGTTTAGAGGGAGTGGCACGTTCTAATCCACAGACTACAAATTTTTAACCGAAATAATTTTATGATTCCATATTTCTATGATTTTGAATCAAACTAATTATACATGGACATGTGTAATTTGATGGTAACTGGTCCAGGATTTCTTAAGTAGTTAAAATACCTTCATGTCAAATACATATGAGATAATTCGATCATTTTATCACAAATCAATAAATACAAAATAAATAATAAAAAAAAATATTTCTGATAGGACTTTAGAAACATTAATGATTTCCATTTGGACTTTTACAACATGAGGCATAGTCTCTCTATCAGTATAAATCTCTAATGCCCCCATGACTATTAAATCCCATGGCAACAAGTCAAATGCAAGTTCAGACCCACAGGCTTAGTACTACTGGGNAAAGAAAGAAAGAAAGAAAGAAAGAAAGAAAACACCATCACACATCATTAGTTCATATCTATTTATGAAATAAATCAATAAAATATTACTGTAAAAATATCACCTTTTTTGTTATATATTAGTCTGACAGGTAATAATTATTTACAAAAAGATTCAAATATGAGCTCCATAGCTTGTGCTAGTTGGCTGAACTTCTTTAAGAAGAATTCATGTTCTTAAATAGTTTTTAAAAATACTCAGTGGTCTGATAGTCTTTCTCTACTTCTGAGGCAAATCTTCAAGTCTTGTTTTATTCAGAGCTCTTTGGAGTTATACAAAGTATATATAGTGTTTGTACTTAATGTATTTTTAGTAATAAATAAGCTTTTTAAAATTCACTAAAGGAAAAAATAAATTAAATGGAAATTGAACAGGTGAAAACCAGAAGCAGTTCCAACAGATGAAAGCAGCCTTTGTTACATTTTTGGAATTCTGCAATGACTTTAAAAAGAACAATAAATTTGACAAGAATAACTCCAAAACATCTGTATATATGCTTACCAATTATTTAAAACCATTACATGTTTTTTATATTGCTTTTACCTACAAATATGCAAAGTGGTGTTGGATACAGTGTTAGAGTCTGAAGGCAAGAAGATTGACATAGAGCCAAACACTAAAATAAGACTTTGCTTACAGGGAAAATATGTATCTTTTGATGCTTAGTCAAATCTTTTATGTTCTCATACTAGTGAAAAAATTAATTACTAAACATTTTCTTATCTTAAACATACACTTCAGGTTTAAAATGCTTAAAATATAAATGGAAAATGAGACCTGCTACATGTTACAAAAACATTTTACCCAGTAGCAAAACCTAGTGGAAGTAGCCAGAAGTCTGAAACAAAGACCAAAAGGGCAGAATGTAAAATAAAATATATTATTTTCTGTCATCTTTCTGTGTATGGGATCATTGTTTTATCATGACAAAGTTCTGACTTGTGGTCCTAGTTCTCAATTGTAACTTCAGCTAGAATTAAATTCCAGAGCTGTTATCCTGTCAGCGATGAAGGCCAGCAGCATGCTGGCTTGTTCTTGCATAGGCACAGCCAGTGTACTGAGGTAGGGCTTGCCCTTCCTTTACTTGCCATTTAGACTACACCTGGGAGCTCGTTTGGGCCCCCAGTTCAAGGTTACTGAAAAACTGGAGATCAACACAGGGCACCAAGGTGTTTGGGAGTCTGGATCACTTATCCTGTGAGGAGAGTCTGAGAGAACTTGACTTGTACAGCCAGGAGCAGAGAGAGGCTTCAGGAGACCTAAGAGGAGCTACCCAGTGGCAATGGGGAGGACATCAAGAAGGCAAGTATTTAGTGAAGTGTGTAGCAGGAAAACAAGAATCATTTATTACAAACTGAAATAAGGAGAGGTTCTGAGTGTAGATACAGAAAAATGTTCACTATGAGCATGTTTAGACAAGGGACAAGGCAACCCAAGAAGCTCCAGGATCTCTGTTCTCAAAAGTCTCCAGGACATGGCTAAACAAAGCTCTAGGTGGCATGGTCCTAATTTGGTGCTGATCTCGCTTTGAGGAAACACTTGACCTAGTTGACTTTCCAATGTCCCCTACAACATGAGTCGCCCTCTGTCTGTTTCTAGGATCTGTGCCTCTTTCTGGATTGCTGTAAAATATGCTGCTGTATTTTGCATAATACGTCCTTAATGCATTAAGTCCCTGGAGTAAGGAACATAATTCAGATTTTGCCCAGTCTCTTGAGGTTGCTCTGTATTCTTGAGGGACTGGTACAGTTATCGCAAAAGACATATTATGATAACTATGTAATTAAAGTCACTGACTCAATGCAGGCTTTCACATTGATTTCCATAAGAAATCATGGCTCTTCTTGAGTTCCTGTTGTGTTATTTTAATATCACTATTTAATCTCACCTTTTTGTGTTCAATTTCTATGTTGTCAAAGCAGAATAGCCTAAGACCAGATATTATGGAATACCCTGAGTGAATTGTGATTTTCAAGAGGCCATCAGCCTCCTGGCAGAGCCCTTTGCCACTTCAGCCAATCAGAAAGGTGGTTTGGTGTCAGCCAGAAGGAGGTGGTGACACAGGTTTTACAATTGAGCTTTACAGGGCTTCACTGAAAGCAAAGAAACAGCAGAACTTGGAACAGCAGCAAACCTCACACTTGGAAAATGCTAAATCCATATGCCAGAAAAGTGGCAGCTTCATCCTAATGAGGATATGATTTTCACAGCCTAACAGGGGTTTGAACACTGGATATCCCCAGCTTCAGTTTTGGAATAGTGGTATTCTTTGGTTGAAAGCTTTCAGTAGCCCTGCTTTTGAGGCTCCATGGGAAATCTTTGAATACTCCAAGTGCAAAAAGTAGGAACCAAATGCTAGGATTTTTCAATGGGAAATTTTAGACAGTATTAGCAGTACTGACTCCACCTTCAACTTAAAAGGTTAAACAGATAATGTGCAAAAAAGATGGCATTAATTATATGCAATACTGTTTCATAGTCTTATGCCAGTTAAATATCTTAATGAAAACTGTATGAGAATTCTCCACTGTGGGTTTTACAACTGCTTCTGACAATTTTCATTGTTAATGTTAATTACAATTTTTCTTTTCACTGACAATCTAAGTCTATACTGTAATAGGACTTGGTTATGATAGGTGTTTTATAGTCCCCAAATAATGCATTAAGTGAAAGAAAGTGAGAATAAGGTGGAGTGGAGCAGGAGAGAATAACAATGGAATGTGAACATTTCTTTTAGTGACTGGCTCACCAGAGAGACATACAGTCTCAGTGGATGAATTTCAGCCCTAACTAGGACATTGTCAGTGGAATAGTTACTGTCCTAATCAGGAACTGTGGCAGACAAGTGGTTTGTTAGACAGGTTGTAAAAGACAGACAATGCATAATAAAGTCACCAGAGACCAGACAATGTATTGATGATTATCCCAGTGCTCTTTCCAATGCTGCTCTTTGCATTGAAATTTTGGGTTTATTCTTCTGATAAATATTCTCCTTGCTGTATTACTGTGACCTTTGAATGCCTTTGTTAACGTACAACACACTTCCATTTGATGCCAGGACAGCGCAAAGAGCCTTACAGGAAAAGTGGTGTTATTTTTTTTGTCGTCTCCAGAATAATCATGCAAGTGTGCCAATGACTGTAATTGTTGTTGAGCAGTTTATATTCTGACCACTTGGACTCAGTTTTACAAGCTGTTTTTTGCTGTATTTCAATTTAGGAAGAGTGTAGGAATATCACAGTAACAGAAAAACTAACAAATCCCACAAACCAACCATTAAAATTGTTCCAATATCCAAAGCAGTAGTATTTCTTATCACATGGTCTCCTTAGGCAGAACTGTTCAAGTCTGGTAGCACCAAGATTCTGGGGAGAAACAGACAGTATTTGTCTTCTACTTAAAGCTGCCTGAGACTTTTCAAATAGATTTTACAGCTGAGCTCTCAAATGACCTAATGTACTCAGAACTTGCTTAACAACCTGAGGGTAGGAAAGCTATACAGACAGACCCAGACTGACTCCATCAGTGGGCTGAGGACAACTGCAGGAGGTTCAATAACAGGAAGTCCTGGGATCTGCACTTGGGTCACAACAAACCCAGGCAGCACTGCAGGATGGGAGAGGAGTGGCTTGAGAGCTGTTCAGCAGAAAGGACCTGGGGGTGCTGGTTGACAGATGGCAGAACATGAGCCAGTGTGGGCCTTGGTGAGCAAAAGGACAATGGCATCTCACCCTGGACCAAGAGTAGCGTAACCAGCAGGACTAAGGAAGTGGTCATCCCCCTGTACCTGGCATTGGTGAGGCTACACTGGATTCAGTTTTGGATCACTCACTTCAAAAGGGGTATTGAGGTACTGGAGCATGTCCAGAGAAGGGCAAGAAGGCTCGTGAAAGGACTGGAGAACATGTCCTGTGAGGAATGGCTGAGGGAGCTGGGTTTGTTCAGTCTCTAGAAGAGGAGGCTCAGTAGGGACCTCATTGCTCTCTACAACTCCCTGAAAGGAGGTTGCAGTGAGGTGGGGGTCAGTCTCTTCTGCGGTGCCTGTAGTGAGAGGATGAGAGGAAATGACATTAGGCTGAGACAGGTGAGATTCAGATTAGATATTAGAAAAGAAATGTCACTATTGAAGTAATCAGGCACAGGAATAGATTGCCCAGGGAGGTGGTAGAGTAACCATCCCTGGAGGTGCTTAAGGGGTGCCTGGATCTGGCACTGGGTGATGTTTTATGCTTTAGGCATTACAATGGTAGCATTGGGTTGACAGAATTGATGATCTTAAAGGTCTCTTCTGACTTTGACAATCCTGTGATTCTAACATACAAATTTCAGCAATTGTAGTGGTGAGAAAACTCAATTAGTAATATATGCCAAGGAAAGTGGGCTCATGCCATTTTTCATGTCAAGTACAACTAACCTACAGCTACCTGAAACAGAAACAGAGGAAATTATTTAGATAATAAAATCCACAGGAAATACTTTTTATGCTGATAGTATTGCCATGAATATTTCCCATCTTGCTTTCTGTACATAGAAGGGATGTATGCTTGTTAAGAAGGCAGAATTTAGGTCAGGAAGGTTGTGACCTTTAAGGCATGAAGCTCATGGAGATTAGACTCCCATATCCTGTCTTGTGACTTACTACTCATCAGATAAGGACATTTCAGGAGCTTACACTTTTTATTGATAATGGTAAAACACATGGCAAATACTATTTCAGGTAGGATCTTTCATCATAACTGGAAACATGATTATATGGAATATTGTCATCCTCTGAACAAGAATGAATTAATGAATTAAGGCGGACTTTTAAAATGTATCAGAATCCAATAACATTGACCTACTTGCCTTGCTTTATTTCTGAAATTATGTTTGAATTTATTTATGAAATTATTTCCTGTTTTCCTTATTTTTTTAGTTGCTTGTTTCCCCATTTTCTCAGCACTGCATTAATAAAACTGGTGCTTGACCTTCTGTCTTGATGTTCACACCTGTGGGAAATCAGTAAACTGCCTAGCATGACAGCAGACCATCCACTAACAGAGGAAACCCTAGGTGAAATAAATTCAGCTTCTGATGCCTGACCTGGCTCACATCCATAAAAAATGATATACAGAGAGTGTGGTCTTGCAGACAGATGCATCCAAGCTGGTGGAATCATTTTAGAAACAATTCTTCTGAGATAAATGACACCAAGGGCTGAATGAGAAACCATATGTTATTAGGATTATAGAAGGCAGACATGGAACTGGGAGCCACTTTTCCAGTCTGTGACTTATACTACTAGCAGCTGGGAGCTGAGAAATAGGAAGTGGAAGTTGGTAGACCTTCTTATGGAGACTGATATCATCAAAGGTGTTAGTGTGCATGTGTCCAGAACTCATAGTTGAAGTCCAGCATCCACACAAGGAAAAGTGCAGAGATAGATTTTCACACTGAGATAGATTCATAAAAGGCTACAAAGATTATCTGGAACCTAGAAAACTTGTCTTTACTGCGAGAAATTGAGGAAGACCAGTGTATTTAATCTATCCCCTTGTGTTTTGAAAAATAACTTTCTAAGGGTCCACAAATCCCTCTTCTTGCCATGCAAGTATTCTGCCCTGGAAATCAAAAGTATTTGTGTCTAAGATTAAAGGTTTCTGATTAAAAGTTTAATATTTTTAGAACAGGATAGTGATAGGACTGAATCTGACATCTGGTTATCTGACACTAGAAAAAATTCAAACTGAAGTAACTTCAACCTTGTCAACACTGGGAAAGTAATATTTTTCCATCAAGGTTGACTCAGTAAATTTCTTAAGATTATATTCTAAGTTAAACATAATTAATTCAGACTCTGTAGGCCAAATCTTAGATTGTTAAAGAATGCTGGTAAAGTCAATATTACAAATATATAATTGATAAATAATTAAAATGCTACTTTCAACTTACTAGCTGAAAGTAAAAAGTAGTAGAAGTAGTTAGCTGTTAGCCTGCCCCTGTCTACCAGCCACCCACAGGTGGTCCCATGAAATTCTTTCATTAATGCCTCCTTCAGGTATTATTAATAAAAGTAGTGTACAGGTCTAGTGGAGGAAAAAATTAAATCCTGTATTATCTCCAGAGTTAATGGTCAAACAGAACTTATCATGGAAGGTGACAGCCTCACCACTGTGAGTGACAGACTGTTGTTATTTACATACAGCTCATTTCTGCCTAGTGAGAAATCTGACATGGTGCTGAAGGTCTTCTAGATGCTCAGTTGCTAAGAGATAGGAGGATTTGCTTTGATGCAGATAATAAACAGCTGTTTACAAAGCATGTTTGCACATGCTTTAATAGGATCACTTTGCTTATTTGGGCTTTTCCTCTACTGGTTGTACTGTGTTAACATCTGTCAAACAACAAATAGCATTACTTGAAATGTATTAATATTAATGAAGATGCTATTTTCATCATGGGAAGGACATGGAAATAAATGTCATTAAAGAAATTATTTTAATATCTTTTCTCATTTGAGGAAATTTGCTTATTCCTTACATGATTTCTTCACTCATATGTGTTTATGAGTGATTTTATCCCTTAACTAAAAATCAGACTAAGCATGAACAACTTGTAAATGGCTTCATGATTTCTTAAGTCTTGAGGCCATGCGTTATGATTGTGCTGCACACAAGCCACACAATTTCATTAAGTAGTTAATGGAATGGACATATTTTTGTCCTTTGAGTGATCTAAAGCATATCTTTTGAGAATGGTACAGCCAATCTGGTATGAAAGATCTTAAATGAGAAAGAAAACACTGCTTCCATAATAAGTTGTTCCTGTGCTTAATCATGCTTAAAATTTAAAAATGTACATCTTAACTGTAGTATGAATTTAGCTTTGCTTTCAGCCATTGAACAGCTTTTAGTGTCTTGATTTGAGGATAACAAGTTAGAGCACGTGGTATGTGGCAATACAGTTGGAGGTACGCTATCTTTGTGCAGCTCTCTGGAATTGCTTAGCAAGTTTTAGAATGATAAGAACTCTCCTCCAAAAATTTACTTGGAATTCTAGTGCAGCTATGCTTACCCTTTGGACAGTGGGCCACTAAATCTCTTTCTGGATGTCTTATCTTTGCTTCACCATCATCATTTTGGCAGTATTATTTCTTCCGGATATTGTGGCTATCAGCCTCTGGCCAATATTTATTTGTTGTATGTCAAGTAGAAATGTGCACTTGATTGCATTAGCTTTTGCCCATTTAGAGCTTTACAGGAGCAGTTTAACAATATTCCTACTTCAATAACTTTAATATAAAAATCTGATTCTGTAATTCTCTGCTTCTAATGGATACAAAAACCAGCAATGCAGGTGTGTTCTCTTAAAAACAGCTATCAGTAGTAATTTAATATTGAACATAGTAAAAATGTAAAATTATCTTAGTGTTCTATAACATATATAGTTTCCAGGGCTGACAGACCTAAAGTAAAACAACAGCTCTTTCCAGTTTTCATATGAAAGCTTCAGTTTTTCTATTCCCATAGCCTATTTACATTTTTCTTTTTAGTGCAAGATAATCATTTGCAGCATACTAGTTTTTTCGCCATAAACCTACTGAACTGCAATTCATGTCTATTTACTACAGAAAAGTTGATGCTTTTAATTTTTTTTAATTCAAAAGAAAATTTGATGGCAATAAGAAGGATTTTCTATAATTGAAAAGAATACATATATATAAGCTCAATCCTCGGATGAAGCCTTGATAACATTCCTAAGAGGGGAACATCTGGAATTGGTATATGAGGAATTGTGGATATGAGCTGGAGGTGACAAAACAAACATTCCACCAATTTGGGAATCAATTCCAATACCTGAAAGATTTCCTGATGAGGATGAAGATGTGTCCAGATGGGAGGCTACCATTCCAAAGATCCACTACCCATGACCTTGTAAGTGGTGGAAACATGAATATAATAAGCAGAAACAACTGTTATCCCAAGGCCACAGTATCGAGAACTTTGAAAATGATAATATCAGTAATTGGTGGATAACAAGGTACAGAGGCATACTTCACAGAAAATTGGCAACTGTGCTACAACTGAGAGTCAAGGTCTACCCCATGAGAGTTCCTCTCTCATGACAGAGGTAGGCAACATGAATGTGGGAAAACTGTAGACTTTGTGGCGCCGATAATGAAACATCAGCCCATATTATAGGGAACTGTCCAATCACTCAAGAGGCCAGGATTAAAAGATACAAAAAGACACATCTGTGAGCTGCAAGGCTAAAAAGAATTGGACTGTATTCCAAGAGCAGCATATAAGACACAATGACAATGAGTTATAGAAGTCAGATTTGATCTTTGTTAAATAAGGAAAGGCATTAATGGTGGACATGACAGTCAGATATGAGCATGCCAGCTTATCCCTGAAAGTTGCTGCCAATGAGATGGTCAAGAAATATCAGTGCCTTTATAGACAAATTCAAGATCTTAAAAATGTAGCAAGACATTGAATTTGTGGGCTTTCCTTTAGGAGCATGAGGAAAGTGGTATGAGAAAAATAGGCATTTGTGGTGGATGTGACAATTAGATATGAATGCAGACACAGCTTTACAGAAAGCTGTGACTGGAAAACTGAGAAAATATCAACATCTTCCCAGACAAATTCAGGACCTTACCAATGCAGCAGGTATCAAGTTTGTGGGCTTTCCCATTGGAGAGTGGGGAAAGTGGTCCTATGGAAACAATGAGCTCCTACAGGCCCAAGGTCTCTCCAAAACCAGGCAGGGGAAGACTGCCCTGGCCCTGGCCTCCAGAGCACTCTTCACCTCAGTTGATATTGTTCATATGTTTGGAAGCAAGGCTGGCTCAGCTATGTAGAGTCATTATTGTTTATGCAAATTAAAAAAAAAAAAAAGGTTAAAAGCTGGATGGTACATAAGGACAGTGGGAATGACACAAGTCTTCCAAGGGTGTAGTGTTGTGATTCACCCACATTTGAGACTAAATTCTACTGATTTGGAGCAAGGTGGGTGGGCCACTTATACTTAACCCTTAAAAAAGGAACATATATGAAAATATATGCTCAATAAATAGCCAAATGCCTTATCATCTAATTAGTTATATGAATGAATGGAAGAATGAGATTCCCACAGTCCCTACCTACTATCCAGCGAAACCACAGCCAAGGGAATGGGCTTGGCAGAATCAGTGGGGAAAGAAGACCCTGTTGAGCCTAGTGCGCTCTTAACAGTGTGGGTTAACCCCCTGCTGGTGTCCCAGCCATCAGCGAAATACCACTGCTCTGATCATCTTGGTGAGCAGACCTGCCTCCCAGGTAGAGGAGGGAAAGCCTCCCATGCCGGTGGCAGGCAGACCATGTCTGAGACCCCAGTGGGTAGACCTGGGCTTCCATGACTAGACTTGGCATGCTGGGGACACAGGACACACCTGGTCCCCTGCTCCAGTGGGTTGACATGGCCTCCCATCCCAGAGGAGGGCAGACTTGCTTTCTGTGACCAGACTTGGCCAGTGGGGGACACGACAGTTTCCCAGGCCTGGGTTCTGGTGCCATCCCTGCCCACTCACTGCCTGAGCAGCTCCCAGCAAGCCCTGCCACACGTTGCTTCCCCTGCCCTCACTCCCTTGTGGGAAGATGACTGGGGACCCTGTGGAGACATAATTGCAGATACAACTAGAGAAAACTGAGGAGTCATATACGCACCATAACAGGAGTTATATCAGTACAGAAATTAAAGGGTAAATCAGTTGCTGCTCCCTGGATGGAATGAAGTTGACAGGACTTGAAACCTATCCCACAGTGATTTCCACGACACAACAGCTCCTGCTAGGGGAGATGGAATGGAGGATGGAGTGGAGTGGAGACACCATGGCCAGGCTCTGTGGGAATCCTTGCAGGGAAGAGAACTCGATGGTACTTTGCCGCTGACAAACCACATAGCACCTGTCAGCCAAGGGAAATAGGGGAAGATGTCCTGATGCTGAGCCAGAAACTCTGCTGAAATCTCTCTCCCCAGATGGACTTGGTTCATTAAAGCCTAGAACAGTAACATTAACGTGCACTTCCATCCCAAAGTTACCCACCCACAAGGTATGACCACCTCTCACTGGGCATGAGCTCTGTGTTCTTTTTGACTCTATCTTTAAAAGCAAAGTAAGAGAATTTTGCACCCATCAGTAACAAAGGTATTTCTGATTCGAGTCAGACCCAAGCTCTACCTAAACAGAAAGAAGTAGTATAAAAAATAAGTAGAGAATGAAATGTTAGGGAAGACTCCATGGTAACTGCTGGGATCAATCAATGGGCTGAACCTGTCTTCTCCACTATTGGGTAAGAATCGTACTATGTGCTGAATATTTTATTAGGAATTAGAACTTGTCTGTGTATTCCTTCCTATTCCCCTGGGGCAGGAGACCAGGACAAATTCATTCACGCACACTGCAGCTCCCTGTGAGAGGTGGCACCAACCCCTTCTGCAAAGTCAGGGCGCAGTCAGGGCTGTGCCAACCCACAGCTCCCTGTAAACCCTGGCTTTGGCAGCTTCGAGGCCAAAAGCCGAGGCCCAGACAGTTTGCCATTCTCCAGAGCTGGTGTTCTGCTCACCTCAGTCCTGCCACCTGTGGCCTTCACCAGGCTGCAGGGATGGTGGTGGGAACCCAGGACAATGGAAATTGGGCGGCCCTCCCCCCTCCAGGGAGATCTGAGGGCACAGGAAAGACAGTTATGAGCAGGGGAGGGAGCACCAGAGAATGGGGAAGACATAGGGCAGGGGGGACACAGGGACACCCCAAAAAGCCCCCAAATTTGTTCCTCTGTCCTCCCCCCAGCACAGCTTCACCCCCAAAATGGCTTCAAAGTGCCCCAGTCTTGTCCACGGGTGGGAGCCAGGGGGAGGGGCATCAGGACACACCTGTGTGCAGCGCTGTGAACCCAGTCAGGATGAGGAACTGGGCTGGGGCTGCAGGGTGGTCCCCCCAAATTTCCCCTGCCCCAACGACGCAGCTGGACATGGGGCAGGGGCTGGCTCAGGCATCTCATGATGGAGCAGAGATCTACCTGCAGCCCTCGGGGGCCCATGACGGAGCAGGGATTCACATGCATCCTGTGCTGGATCCTACATGGAGCAGATCAATTCCCAAAGGAGGCCATGACCCTGTAGGAAGCCTGTGCTGGAGCAGGATCCTGGCAGGACCTGTGGAACCCTGGGGAGAGGAGCTCACCTGGAGCAGGTTCATGGTTTAATGATCACATGGGGACCCACAATGGTCCCTTGGTTCCATTACGCCCCACGGTGTCACAGTGGTCCCTTGGACCATGAGGCTCCGTAGCTTCCCAATGGAACTTTGGTTGGTTCCATGAACTTTTTTAGTGTAACAATGGTCTCCTTGGTTCTGTAGGGTCACAATGGACCATGGTTTCCATGAGGCTCTGCTATGTCACTGTTACCATGTGCAATTTTGAGTTTTAATACCTTATGGTTTATTTCTTCCCCCACACACACCCCGCCGTGGTGGTTCAGCCTGGGTTGTGTCCACCCAGTGAGTTGTCAGTCTTCCCTGATATCCAGCCCTTATTCCTGAATGTTCCCTGTCAATTTTCCCTGGTACCAGCCCCTGCCTGGACAGCCCCTTGGGGAATCCCCTATTTTTTGAGGCTCCACTGGTTTGTTTACATAAATCCCTTCATATTAGCTTTCCCATTAGCTTTATTTTTTATAAACTTCACTTTGTGTTCCTCCTCAGTCTTCTCCCTATTGGGCCCTTGACCTTAAACCCCTCCCTGATCGTGCCCCTTAAAACCCACGATCCTGGCTCTGTCCCTTTGTCTTCACCTCTGCACTGCCTTGAGTTATGTTATAATAATGAGATCTCAGACTGCAAATGAAGTCCACTTCCTTCCTTTTACACTGACGAATGGCGACTGCTTAGGACTCAAGGACCCGGGGGGTTGTGTTGTGCCTCCACAAAGTGCCTTGGTGCCTGGCACATGACAGCATGTCACAATTGCCCCCTGGTCCCATGAGTGAGTGGTTTGGAGCTCCTGTACCCTCAGCAGATGGAGCGAAACTGTTTCTGATCAACCAGGACTCTCAGCTTTCTTCTGCTCCTCAGCAGGCTGAGCAGCTCCACTCAGAGCAGAGAACTGCAGGAGCTCAACACCCGGTGCACTTGTGCACTGGCATCCTCTTCTCCAGGGACACACAACAGCTTGGAGGCCCCAGGGGTTTCCCTCTGCCAGCAGGGTCCACTGCTGCCGTATTCTGCCTGGGGACACAGTGCTGCTGCACCCTGAGGCCAAGGCTCGCTCCAGTGTCTCCAAATTGTTGTGGTGTGTTTTTATTGTGTTTTCAATTGCAGCTCAGTTTCAATGGTCTGTTCTATAACCCCCCTTTTTTGTATTGTTATAGTATATTTTATACCTAGTGGATTGTTCCTTTCCTCCTGTATTGTTGGTTTTGCCCTGATTGTCTTCCCTAGACCTGCCCTTCCCTCCTACAGAATTGTCAATCCTTCCTTAACCCTGCCCCTTCTTCTAGATTGCTCCCTATAAATCCCTCAATCTTTGACACCCTAGTGGTTAGTTTAGACTGTTCCCTCCCCTTGTGTTCTTTCATTGGTCTATGTATTGTACTACCTGCCTTACATTCCTCCCCCATGTAACCCTTATTGGTTGGAAATTGCATCCTTGCCCAAGACCTTCCCCATTTATAAGCCTCTGCGAGCCCAGGGTCTGTGGCTCCTGTCCTTGCTCTCCCATCTGGGAATAAACACTTCTTGGACACAGTACACAGGTGTCTCTTTGTCCTTTCTTGTTGTTGCTCCTCGGCACATTCTACCATCAGGCCTCACGGCAGAAGAGCAGCTACAGCCTTCCTGTACTGCCTCCCGAGCCACAGAGGGCTTGGGGGCAGCCCCCCACTATCTCAGCATGGTAAGCTTGCAAAGGGGCTTGTAAAATTGCAGCAGCTGTGTCACCTGATGAGGTTTTCCCATGTTCTCTCCTGGGTCCTAGCTGGAAATCTAGGACCAGAAGCCGTTCTGTAGCACCTCAAATTCCCATTTCTTGTCTCAGGGACAGCTCTGGCCTCAAGCGGTGAAATTGCACAACAGCTCGCAAGAGCCTCATTGTGACAGTGAAAAACTGAATCTAATCTTTTGCTGAAAAAGCTCTTTATTACAGAATGAGGGCTGGCAGTTGCTGAGGAACAGGACAGCTCCTGGCTTGTCCCTGCACAGCTCTCCATGTCATCGTGCTGGTGCTTTTGGTCTTGGGTCAGCTGCAAATGCAGTGGGCACACCTGAAGGAGGCACAAAGGCCCAGCTCAGGAGCAAGCCCACACTTCAGGAGCACCTGCAGCCCCACGGTACTGGCTGTCAGGGTAGACAGCCCCCAACTCCAGCCCTGGCAAGCACTTTTTCCTTGCAGGAGGGGAAGGAAGAGGTTCCCAGACTGCCCCTGTGCAGAACTCAGGGCACTGACCCCTTTTCCATAGGCTGTGCCTCAGCAGGAGGGCTGCTGCTTACCCAAGGCACTGAAGAACACTTCTACTTGAGCTCGTTGGAAGCCCCACTCACAGAGAGCAAACTCTCCCTCTCCTGACATCTACAACATCCCTTCTGCCTCCTCCATTGATGTTCCACCTGCACACAGGGTGGGAGAAAGGGTCACATGGAACAAAAGGACCTCTGGATATCAAGGCATGGAAATGTCTCTTCAGAGACCCTTAATCTCACCAGAGGACATTGGGGGCATACAGCACTTGGTGTGGGTTCTGGAAGAAAGTCAGGTGTGTGTTTGGGGACCCTGGGGGCAAAGAGGGAAGTGAAGGTGCATTTGTGAAGGCCACAGGGAGCCTCAAGAGAGAGAAAATGCTAGAGTGGGCCCTCAATGGGGAGAGGGAGAGGGAAGGAAACAAGCAGAGGACTCCAAAGTGCTGCTTGGGAAAAAGTGTCGTGTTCCAAAGGAACCTGAGGCTTTGCAGAGGCAGTGAAAGCCCATTTTACCTGCCCAAGATTCCTGCTGGGCTCAGCACTGTGTTCCCTCCACTCTGTCTTTTCCTCTGATGGCACAAGCAGATCCAGCACACATTCCAGGCCTTTCCTTGAGTGCCATGACAGCCACTTCCCTTCTGCTCCAACAGCCTGCTGGGTATTCAGAGAGGAGATGATTCCCTTCTTATAAAGCATCAGAAAACTGTCCCTCAGAGCTCTCCATCTCTGGAAGCATTATCTAAGCACCACCAGTGCAGCTGCTATTCAGCTCTTGGTACAAAACTCTGCTCTGTTTAGTCCATCACGCAAGCCAGCTGCTCCATTCCTTTCTTCACCAAATCCAAACCACCATTTGTTGCCTTACCCTTGCCTAGGCGTGGGAGAAGTAGCTCCCCGTGCCCAACTTTTGGACTGGAGCTGATTTTAACAGCAAACTCCAGAACTGTGTCAGTCATTGCGGGTGTGGCAAGAAACCTTCCCACAGGCCAGTGGCCTCTGGCTGCAGTCAGTCAGCCAGACAAGGCTGCCTGCCGCAGCCCTGCCTGCTTTGCCTAAGCAGGCCATGGACTGATAGGGATATATATTCCCATCTTTTGATGGGAAACAGCACTGGAATCCTTCAGGGACATTTGAGTGGACTGAAGATCAAACACAGTCCCTACCTGCAGACAAGACCTGTGTTCCTGACGGGAGCTACTCTCTGCAGCATGGTTAATCTTTTCCTTAGAGTCCTATCGCACATTTCACTTCGGGCAAGGGCAGCACTCAGGGCTTGAGCCTTCTTTCTCCATTCAAGATCTCAATTTTCTCTCTGCTTCAAAGCAGCAGCCACCTGCTCCAACTCTTCCCTCATGGCTTCCCTCACAACTTCCCTTCTCATTTGGTTTATTTCTTTCCTTTGCAAGGAAGTTACATGCATTAAATTCTTCTTTTCCAGCATTCTTATCTGCTCCTGGTACATCCCGATTTCCCTCTCCTCTGACAGGTCGGCAATCATGCGAGTGAGAAGCTCCTGCAAAGCTTTGGCCTCTGCTGCCTCTTTCTGAAGCATCTCCATTTCCTTTTCCTGTGTTTAGAGTTTTTCTTTTTTCAATTTGAAAGATGGACAATATAGTCTGGAGTTCTTCTTGAAGGGAACAATTCCTATCTATGGCAGTATTTACTCAGGTTTCAGAAGCTGTGACTGATTCTTCCAGAAAAAAGGGCCTAAAGTGGCAGAGTGAATGGAAAGATGTAGAGCTGTGAACAAGGCCTCAGCTGCTGAGCCTGTGGCCAGTGGGGAGGACAAGCAGAAGTTCTCACTCAAGTTGCCCTTCGTCTCCTTGCCAGTGTTTCCCATATCAATCCAAAGGAATGCTGTGCATCAGTGGATCTCAGGCTTGAGAGGATGTTCCCAGAGTCTGCATACTGGGAACTGTCAATGTAGATACAGGATACTGCCTATGCAACAGGTGCTCCTGTTGCCTAAGGGCACCTGAAAACCCACATTCAGCTGTTAGTTAGGAATTGTCTTCCTATTCCAAAGTACCCCTGAGATGTCTCTTCTAATCCCAACAAGAATGGATGTCCATTCATGGAGAACTAGTTCAAAAATTCAGCTAAATTACAAAATCTGCTTCTACATTAAGCAGGGTTTGTGCTTTGTGCATTTATTCCTGGGGTTACAGTGAAATTAAATAGGGCCCTCTGAGGTCAGATTCCTGCTACCATTCTACACAGTCCCTATCACGGACCTTGTGGAGCTGACGGAGGAGAGAAGTCTCCTTTGGGGGAAGACAGGGCACAGAGACGTAACCCTCCCTTCCAAGCAGACAGGAGAACCATGGCAGGGCAGCTTCCCCCTTCCCAGGCTTCCTGCACTTGCCTTCCCTAAATCCCACTGAGAAACTGTTCTGAGCCAGCTCAGCACAGTTATACTCACCTCAGGGGCTCTTGGGGACAGTCACTGGTGAGAAAGTATTTGGAAAGTGAACTGGTGGCTCATTCTGAGCCTTTGAGTTTCCTGGAAGAGCATAGGTAAGAGCACACTCAGACTGCCTGGCTGGCCCTGAAGGAGTCTGTCACGGTACTCTTCTTTATGGGGGTGTGACATGTCCCCCCAGGGTCCTGTGTGTCCCAGGCAGTCACCGGCAGATCAGTGTAAAAGATGTGGGATGGGTCCAGCTTGCAGTTCCGAGATTCATTTATTATAAAGGCATAACATAAAATGCAATAGAACTCGAAGGCAGAGCAGAGTTTGGGACCTAAAATCTCTAAATGAAAAGTGAAAGCAAAAGGTCTAATTAAAAGTAAAAATGAAAGCAAAAAGTCTGTCTCTCTAGGCAGGACAGTGGGTTTTAAGGGACTCTTTTGGGGGCCGGGTTCAGGGTAAGGATTCAATAGGGAGAGGGGAAAAAGGCAGGGATTACAATAGTGAAACTAATAAAGAAGCATAACAATCTCAACAACTAATAAGGCATCGAAGATTGGGAGATTGATAGGGAACAGTCTGGAAGAACAGGCTGGTTAGGAAAGGCTTGACAGTTACAGGGAAAAAGGTGGGGGGTACCACTTAGAACTAAACTATTAGCATCGGGGACAATAAAACAACCCATTTAACATAAAACACAGCACAACAGGAGTCACCCTTGCAAGCCAGGAGCCCCCTGCTCCCTTCCAGGTTTGTCCCCAGAGCTAGCACCAAAGTGACGACCAGCTCTGGAACAGCCAACTGTTAATCCCTTGGTATTCCCAAAGGGAACCTTTTCCTGTGGGACAGCCCAGGCCCACACAGCCCCCACCGGGCTTGGCACAGGGAGAGCAGCAGCTTTCTCACCCATCTGCCCCTTGGCATGAGCAGTGTGGGCCGTGGCAAATGCCAACATCCAGAGGATGTCAGCAGTAGCAAGGTTAAACGTTAATATCCAAAGGCCACTGACCTTTGCTGGGTCCAAACCCCAATGTCCAGAGGCCGTTGACCTTTGTGGGGTCCAAACCCTAATGTCCAAGGGTCATTGGCCTTTGCAGGGTCAACTGCAAAATGTCAAAGTGCCATTGGCCATTGCAAGGTCCAAACCTCAAGACCCAAGAGCTGTTGTCAGCTGCCGAGTCATAATCCCAAACATTCCATGGGCTATGGGAGAGCCCTTCCCCTGGCTCTGCCCCCATCCCAGCTCCCTGCTGGCCCGAACACTTGCTCTGCCACCCCCGTGTCCCCACAGCCCTGCTGGGCAGGGGCCTGGCTCCTAACAGGAGCTCCAAGTTGCATGTCCAGACAGCATCAGTTTTACAGATCAGCATTCCCAAGACAGCAGGGTTTGACCCACACGCCCTTTACGGATGCACTCAGCTCCTGAGTCACAGGAATTCTATCTTCCTTGACAAAGGCGAGATGTAAGAAAAAGCCTTAAAAGGTTCTTACTGGTTAAAAATATTCATGGAAAGGAAAACTTTGTATTTAGAATAGCCATGTGAGGAGGAAAAATGGTGTTTCAGGATCTTTTGAAATTTCCATGGTGCAAAGAACCGTAGTGTTTAAGGCTCATAAAATAGATTAAGAATCCTCCTGAGACATCCAAGAGTGTACTCTTTTTTCTCTTCTCTCTTTGGCAATATATCAAAAGATCTAGACAGAAGAAAAGTCTTGATGACTACATTAAAGAGTCCTTTCTAGGAACAGACCTTCAAGAACCAAATAGGCCTACTTGAAAAAGCTTTGTCAGGTATTTTTCGTTCCCAGCTTTGAGAGTGCTCCTGTGAGCCCTAGGGAGGATTTTTGCCCCCATTCAATGGCAATCCTTTTCTGAGCAGTGCATAAACCCTCTGGGGAAGAGCAGAGCTGCACCTGCCTTCTCCAGGACCTCTCTCTGGGTCAGGGCTCAGCTCCACGTCACCCCCCCATGGCAGTGCTTGTCCTGGGGGCTCTGACACCACTCTGAGCTGCACAGACACACAGGTTCCCAGAGCCCCAGAGCTGTCAGCAGGGAGCAAAGGACACACCTGCTTTTCCCCAGAGACCACCCAAGGAGGTCATGCTTGGCTGGCAGCCACAGCTCCTGGGCCCTGCTGAAGCTGCGCTGTCCTTTGGCCACGGTGCTCACTTGTCAAGAAAGAAAAAATCAGTACTCAGTTCATGGCCTTTTCTGATTCAAGGGGGGTTTTCAAACAAAGAGATAGAAAGAAAGGACAAATCGAGCCCCAGCCCTAAAACTGAACAAAAATCCAGGCCCTGAAAGGTATTGAGTCAATCAATAACAATGGATGCTGTTATAAATGACAATATAAGATTGGCTTTTGCACGTATATATTAGCTTTTTCATGTTGTTATTAATCACAAATATTTTGATATAGTACAATTTATAATTCCTTTTAACTATTAGTATAATCTATTAGTTTATGTATGCACTGTATGGCTTATATAAATAGTAACATGATAAGTATATCACAGGCCTTAGCAAAATATTAAAGTAGAGGTTATGCAATGTTAAAATGCTTTTATGTAACTAACTCAGAGAATGGTATAAAAGAATTATGTTGTTTCTCACATCTGTGGACTGGCCTCTCCAAGTGATAACTGTGACAAAAACGAGAGCCTTGGAAGACAATTTATAGACTACTCGTTATCAGGGAGTGTGAAACAACAGGATGGAACCACAAGAAGAAATAAAATATATTGGCCTAATCTACAAGATGTCATGCAAACAAGTCAGAAGTTAAAAACCAAACAAAAAGGTTCCTAGAACATCAAACACTCACAAGAATGTTTGAATAATGTATAAACTCATGAATATGCATGTACTCCCAGTAACAGCATATAGAGAACATTGTTTTAAGCTAACAGTGTGTTTTCTGGCCAATTGACAAAAACACCCCAGCGCTCGATGTTGTCCCATTTTGTTTCTTATTAAACTTCTAAAAGTTTTAAAGAGTGAATTTCATTTTTCACATCTTGTGTTTACAGCACATGAAGAACAATGACGCACCGTCTGCTTGAACTTTGTTAGATCATTTAAACTTTCCTTAATTCTTTCTACTCCCAGACATTGTTCTCAAAGATTTTTAAATTGAAGGAAATATTAATATCTTCTCAAAACTTTTGTAGGAACTAAACTTGTGGAAATGCTGAATGTTTTTTGCACATTTCAGCAATGGGATGTTTACACACCAAGTGAAGAGCAGCAAAGCTCTCCTTGCTGATGCCCACAACTAGGCAAGAAAATAAAACTTTATAGTCAGACGGCTACAGAGCAGGTATTTGTTTATTCAGCACTGGGAGTGAGGGGGATCTCTATGCCAAAAACTCACTCAATCTTCTTTAGCCTTCAGTTACATTTTAAAAGTCCTACTGCACGATGTCATGATTACAACATATCATTAGCATAGTCATTTTTGCATAAAGCTGCGTCCTTCTGTGGTGGTTGTCAGTCTTCTGGTGGTCTTTTGATGAAGGCTTCTGTAGCCTTCCTCATGTTTGGACTTGTTGCCTCTATCTTCAGCACATGCCTGCTGCTTCTTGTATTTCAGTCTAACTTGTTTTTAGCTAACTTTGCAGTTTGAGAATTCCATTAAAAGTCGCTGTCTTGCTTTTGATGGCACCTGTAATAGCACTTGCTCTGTTATCTTGCTTGCTTTACCTGCACATCTTGTTACAATATTACTTGTGGTTAACCTTTTGTTACATACCACTTAGGTTTCAGTGCAATATTTGGTTAAGCAGTGTTAAAAATGACCAGATAACATGGGCTTTCACTTTTATGTTTTAGCTTTTGCATGTTGTTATTGATCATAAGTATTTAGATATGGTACAAATTATAACTGTTTTTAACTGCTTGTTAGTATAATATAATCTATCACTTTAAGTATGAACTGTATTGCTCATAGAAGTAGTAGTGTAATAAATATAATATCTATGTATCCCTTATAGAAATAATAGTGTGATGCATGTATTGTACTATAGACGCTAGCAAAACATAAGCTGTGAAAAGGCTTTTGTGAAACTAGGAAGAATAGTGTAAGGCCATCCACTGACTGACCTGACCAAGTGATAAGGTAACAGTGACACAAGACAGAGCACTGGAGAAGACTGGGGCATGTTTAAATAATGTATAAGCTAATGAATATGCATGTAACCCCAGAAATGTAATGGTATATAAAGAACTTGATTTTAAGGTTTTTTGATGCTCTTTGGCCATTCATCAAAAGCACCCCAAGGCTGGAAATACTGTCCTTCTTTTATCCTATTATTAAACTTTTTAAAAATTCTAGAGTGAACTTAGTTTTTCACCAGAAGCAGTGAAGTGCCAGGGAAGAGCCCCTTTGGAACACGCTCTTTTTGTCTCTGCTGTCTGTGCTGTCCCGCAGCCCCACAGGCACCAGGAACCCACCTGGGAACTGCCTGCAACCCATCTTGGAGCCCACCTGTGGATTTTCCCAGGAACCGCCTGGGAATTGCCCCAGGAACACCCCCAGCAGCCACGTAGGAATGAGAGGAAAGATGTGTGCTACTGTCTTTACAAATAATTTATTTGATGGGTGAAGGTATGGGTGTTAAAGTCTTTGAAATGGGTTTTAATGTCTTCACTGACGTTGGCCAGCAGGTTCAGTTGAAGAGCCCAGACAGTTTGGCTCCTGAGACAGACAAGGGTCTGCACAAGCATGAACTTCTGAACTTTGGAGTAAAATGACAGGTTCAAGGGGAAATACGTGGCAGGTGGCTTGGGAAGGCTGTACCTTCCTTCAGACAATGGGAAAAGGAAGAGGGCAACATGCCGCTGGGAGTTTAGGATTAAAAGGAGGCTGTGCCCTCTGAAAGCGGGAGAGTGAAAACCCATTGGGCATGTGCCCGGTGGACTCTCTCCCTTTATTCAAATAAAGTTGAAGGACCCCTTTCATGTCTCCTTTTTGAACATAAACC
>WBMY01003239.1:20226-100759 GCA_013397315.1 Donacobius atricapilla | reverse complement strand
AGAAAAGAAAAGAAAAGGAGAAACACATACCCTGAAGCCTGAATAGCAGCATTTCTATCATCTGTTGTCATGACACACAGCTGACGTGGGAACACGGCAATAAGGCTGACTGCTATATGGGTTTAATTTTGGTGCAGAAATTTGCTAGAAGAAGCTTTCAAAAATATCTCTGGGTGGGAGGAAAATAGGTGGGTGCTGGTTATGTGTATGAAGCAGGAGGAAATAGTTGTCAATCTTACCTAAGCATTACTCTGCATCCATCAGCCCTTTGGTACCTTCCCTAATCAACAGGGGAAATAAATGATACTGCCTCTCTCTGCTCCTCTCTCCTGTAACTTCTGGAGAAGGCCCTGGTGAACCATAGAGTGCATGGGATGACAGAATAGAACCATGGTTGTCTTGGTCACGCAGTTTTGGTAAAGATATCTATGCAGGAGGGGGATCAAATATCAATCTTTGGGGGCAAGTGACAGTGAGACCCACACAGGACAGACTTCTGGCCTAGTATCATCTAAAATGACAGCTGATATTGGAGATGGGTGGTGAGTAGTGTATGGTCTGTAGGGACTCCTAGGCTAAACCCATTTTCTGTGGTTGTCCATGTAGGTGACTGAGTGGACTCAGTTCAGCCTGCTGTTCAAGGGGTACATTCAGTGCTGTATTCCTATGCCATATAAACACTTTTGTTTCAAAAAAAGTGAAAGAGTGTGGGTGTTCAGAACTATTCTCTAAAAATCGCTCTTCTAACCTGTTTCTAGCTCATTTTCTTTTACCACAATTACCCTTTATTAGTACATTTCTCATCTGTTAGTCATCTTGACTAATGACTTTACTCATCTATACTAGTTTACTCACCCATTTCAATACTTTCCTAGATCACAGGAACATTCTGTGACTTAATTAAATAATCAATTAGAAGCTCAGACGTCTTTGAATGAAAAACATTATGTTTTATAAGAGCAAAATACTATGATTACATGACTGAAGAACATAATTTAATGTAGGGACTTTTCTTCACATTTGGTGTTTGGGCATCCATTATGACTATGGTGGCTAAACTGGAACCCCCAGCACTGAGTAGTTTGAAAGAGGACATCCACACTCTCACGAGTTGGTGGTCTGTACTGACATTGAGGCAGAGGAAGAAAAGGAAGAGAGAAGGTGCAGGAGAGAGGAGAGACTCTCCTGGAGTGGAAGGACATTTAAGCCTGTATGAGCAGAGTAATTCAGAGCACCTCTTGCAGAGCAAACTTGCACCTATTGTAGTCATAAAGCCAAGCGAACCATAGCATTTTATTTTATCCCCTTTCCACTGAGTTTCAACACAATTTGAAAAGCTGACTTTTCCCATACCAGTGCCCCTGTTAACCCAATGTGTGAAATTCTCCCTTCTGCTGCCCCAAAGGAGAAGCCTTGTTGAGTTGAAAATTTGATAGCAGTGTGTCTTTTGCATATTTACTTAGCTTTTGGGGGTTGATCCTGTCTCTTTGTACTCCTCTGATTCTCCTACAGCTTTTAGTTTTCAGCCTCTACATTGAATATCTCATCATGTCCTCAATAAAAATTGAATAGTTTTCACTTAGAATTCTAAAAATGGTTTGCTGTTTCCAGAAAGTGACAGTATCAGTATTATTGTCAGTCTCTTATGCAAATTGCCACCCTGTTGCTACTCACCAAAGTATCTCCTATTTCTCTGAAACCAGGCTCCACATTCATCCAGATTCTCTGGAGCTCCCGACTTTTTTTTCTGGAGATGCCACTGGCAATCACCTTGCTGCTGGCAAGAGTAGATTTTAATAACTTAAATGGTATGAACAGTCACCAGCTGGGAAACCTCTTGATAGTCTCCCTTTGCACATGAAGAGAAACAGAGAGAATCTAGGCGACTTATCTGAATTCTTACATTGTCCGTTCCCTTTCCCTTTCCTTTTCCCTTTCTCTTTCTCTAAAATCTAGAGGGCTGGAAAAAAAAATCAATTCTGAGTTTGTCTTTGGGGAAACATAAGCATCTGGGAAAAAGAAAAGCTCTTGCTGTAGGGTTCATCTACCTTCCCATGCTAAACAAAGACATTGATTTTTCCCTTCTTTTTAGTTATTGCACCTCACATCAATTTTTCAAGTCACCTTGAAAACACAGCCTGGAATGGCATTCTTCCTATATAAACAACTCTGTTTTTAGTAGAAATGTTGCTTTCCTTTTCATGAGTAGCAGCCATGTGCTCTCAGTTAGAATACCCTAAGCGAGTGAGAACTCAATTACATTTTTAAGAAGCACATTTTTTTTGTAGACTCTCCGCTGCCTGCTCCAGTTTGAAGACAAAATGACTGCCTGTCTGAAGACAGCAGATGTGTCAGAGATGTAAATGCTCACCAACCCTGAATCAAAGCCCCAGCATAGCTGAATAGCCCACTACATAGGGACAATATTGACTGTGTTTGTGTTTGTTAGCTTTTTGTGTTGAAAATGCTTGTGATGTTTAAACACCTCGTTAGAGTCATTACAAGATACAGTGCAAATACAGTTATTTTTCCCTGGTAAGCAGTCATGAAATGCACATTTGCTTATCAGAACAAAACAATTCATGGGGAGACCCTGATGTCTGTCAGGGGAATCATCTAATCTCCAGATTCAATGTATTGAACAGGTAAATAAGTCACTTCTTGGAGATGTCTAAATATACATTTCCTCGAGAGTTTTTTGAGTCTCTAAGGTAAAGAAATCATTCTAATATAAAGACCGAGGTTTTGTTTAAAAGGTGATTACCTGAAAAAAAAATAGTGATATAACCAGTAGTGCGCACACTAAACAGACTTGTTTCCAACATTTGTCCCTGTAAAAGGGCTTATTGTCAAACTGCATCAGCCACTTAGGATTTAATAATCTGTCATAAGATATTTCCCCCTCCTACTTGGGAGAAAAAGAAAGGCAAAAATAAAACAGATAAAAATTTCGCAGTCAACAAAACTGCCATACCTCTTAGGAATGTTTAACTTATAATATAACCTGACAAAAATAATGAAATTAAAATGCAAAACCAACCCTCTGTCCTTAAATCACCCCTTTGTGCTTTTCCTTATTATCATGCAGAAAAACTGTGCCATTTCTGCTGTGAATCTTTGCAACACTAAGCTTCCTTGCTACATTTTCAAGATGACTTATTCTGGCTGTTAGCTACCTCCAGAGCTGTTACAGTAAGTCATCTAGCCCATCTCTGCCACAGTGCAATTAATTCCTACTGTGCATTTGCAAGGGCTTATCCCACCTAATAAAAAATCTTCTGTATGACCTGGCTTTCTCTTTATCTTTGCTTTACTACTGTATTATTTTTCAACCTTGAAATATGTTAAAAAATAGATTTAATCAGGATCTCTTCCCTGACTTCATTAATTTTGTACTAAAACAAGTGCTTGCTATTTCCTTGCAGCTGCATACTGTTCTTCACTGTATTTTCCTTCCCAAAATCTGGAAGTATTGTCCTGGAAGGACTGTTCAGCCTTTGACCTCAGAGCTGGGAAGGGTCCTTTACTTCCACTTTCCCATTGCAAGGTTGTTGTGCTTTGCCACCTGCTTGGGAATACCATGTCTTCAGTTTGTCTGCCTGGCTGGGCTTCTTCACTTCACAGCACCAAAAAGCTTACTGTCAAAACCCAGCCAAGGTTTATCCTGAAAGTGTTTTAAGACCAATCACTGTCCATCTCTGCCTCTTCTTATTTGCAGCGTCCACCTTGAAGATCCTTGCTGGATTTGGACACCCTTTGGATGACTTGACCTGAAAGCACCTGCCTTGTGTGCACACATTTTTCTCTGAAAACAACATTCAGTCTATTTTACTTTTCCAATCTCTCCCTGGGAAAGGGCATCTAAAGACAGCTTTCTCCACTATGCCTCCTCAGCCCCAGTAGCACTATCCCTGCCTGATCTCAGTTCTTCCCATGAGGGCACAAGACAGAACTTGGTTTTGGGTTGTGATT
Organism: Donacobius atricapilla; assembly: GCA_013397315.1. Taxonomy (NCBI): domain Eukaryota; kingdom Metazoa; phylum Chordata; class Aves; order Passeriformes; family Mimidae; genus Donacobius; species Donacobius atricapilla. Next base: position 96,787 of record WBMY01003239.1, on the reverse strand, counting down.
AATGCTGGGAGGGTCTCCACAACAGGCTGGTGCCATGGTTTACAGGCTCTGCGTGAGGCACAGATGCTCAGCAAAGATTGTGCATGGCAGAGTCACATGCGGCCATGTCAGAGCAAGACTATAAGAAACTTCCTGCCTTGACCATTTTGGTGTGTAGCCACTTGTCCAGGTCACTTGTTTCTCAATAAGGAAGGGATTTATTGGCTGGCTCTCTGTGTTCTCAGTGATTTTTCCAGCCTACATTTAATTTTCCCCAAAGCTGGGCAGGAAAATAGAAGGAAGAAGCAGAGGAATTTTTTTCAGAACTTTTATTTTCATTGATGTATGATATGTAAATTATGAGGAACGCTAGTGGGAATATAGTTATTAGAAGTAGGTAGCAGTTGGACTTAATACAACCAATCATCAAGAAACAGATGATAGGTCATCACTGTAGAATCCACTCTACTGTTATGAAGCTGGGAATAAAATGCAATATTTTAGTAACAGCCTTTAACATTTCATTTATTTTATTTCCTTAACCTTTAACTGTGATGTGAAACTAAGCCAGGAAGAAACTGCTTATTAGCCTTGCTAAGTGTATTGTTCATAGCAATTGTGAACAATTTTGCTGGCATCCAGAGGACAGAACAAGGCACAAACTGATTTTAAAGACTGTGATGGAGCAGAGTCAAGCTGAAGTTCCTAAATATTGTCTGATTCTGAAAACAAGTGTCTGGAGCTCAAATTTTTCATTGTTTGTATTTATAAGGAATTTTGCTTGATTTCATTGATAGTATAAATGTTTAAATGCTAAGCAAAAACATTTATATTGTTATTGACTGTATAATGAGGAAAGGAAAATAAAAGAACTGGCCTGTCTGTCCTTACTTTGACAACTGTGTATGTTTTTTTTCCTGTTTATTCTTATATCTTTTAATGTTGAACAGATAAGAGTATTTCATAAACGTTTTCTTCATCATTTACCCTTTCTAAAGAAAAATAGTGTCCTCATTCTGTAGGTGGGTGAACTAGGGACAGAGTCATTGCATATTTGCCTAGCATTCAGACAATGGAAGCAGGAGCCAGGCTGCTTTCTCTGACACAGGTGTGGAGCAGAACAAAATTAATTTCAGAAAAGCAGTGTCAGAGAGCATGACAGGAGGGAATATCACCATTTTCCAGGCACTTCTGTTTACACTTACTTGCATGGTGATCTGGGGCTAGCCTGTGCCTGGACAGGACTTGCAGGAAAGTTAATAAAATTTTATTTTAAATGTATTGGTAAAATTGCATTACCTCACTCAGGCAACTTAAAAAAAATTAAAATTGACCTTAATTCTATTTATTTAAATTCTCCTTGCAATATAATGTGTTTTGTCTGATCCAATTTAAATCTACACCTTAAATTAGCTCAGCTTACCTTTCTTCAGCATCCCCACATAGCCAGGACCTAATTTTGTCTTCAGAGTCTTGAAGCCATACTCCCCATGTAGGAAGGACCTAATCTTGTCTTCTAAGTCTTGAAGCCATGTTCTACCATTTCAGTGCAGCTGGGAAATTTCTTATTTCTGCACTTTGCAGATTGCTCCCTGCCCTGCCATCACACAGTTAATATAACCAGCTCTTTAAAAGGTCAATGATATTAAGAGGTTTTGTCGATAGAGGGTTACTTTAAAAAACCTGGGTGATTGAAAAGAAGGTGTGAAAGAACAGGGGGAGATAATGGTTCACAGAGTAAAAATGATGAAATGATGGAGTAATTACAGCCTGCAAAATAAAAAGACCCAATATGACCAGCTGTGGGACTTGTGGCAGTTTTATTAAGGTGAAGGACTGAAGAGAGAGTGTGAATAGGGGCTTTTAAAAACCATTCTCCTGGCATGAGGATGCGGAAGACCTGGGTTTGCACTTGGTGGCAGTGCTCTCCTGCCCTGTCAGCAGCCCTGCTGCCTGTGCTGTGCTGCTGCCTTGCAGAAGACACAGAAAGAGAGTGGTCTCTGCATAACCCAGGGCTCATAACTTGCCTGATATTGTTTTCTTAATTAATTTTAAATATTGTTCCTTTACTCTGATAGAGCTCTGCTGCTTTAGAGCTTTCGTTGCTGTCTAAAGAACTCCCTAAAGAGAAAGTAGGGAAAGAAATTTCTGGAAATGGGTGAAAATGTTTGTAAGTATTGTAGGAACAGTTATCTCTGTTATCAAGGGTCCCTTGAGAGTAAAGATAGATGACAAGGAAAACAGTTGGTAGGTCTTGAGGCCATACTTGGTATTTAATTTTTGCCTGGGAAAGAACTGACCTTCATGGACTGGCCCTATTTTTTGCTTTCCGTCCTCCTATTTCTTTCTCCTTCCTTTTTCCTTATTTTCCTTCCTTTCTCCTTCCTCTTCCCAAGGAGGCTGTACGTCTGTAAGGGAAATGCTGTACCTTCCCCACTCCTAGCTGGGACATGTTGAAAGTAAAGAAACACACCAGCCTACAGCAAACACCCATTGCCAAGGCATTTATTGACTGTCCTTCAGATCTTCAAGAGGACAGCAGAACTGCTGCTGAAAGTCAGGTTCAATGCAAGGTTAGCTGTCAGTGATAGCACCAGAAACTACAGATTGCCCTCAAATGAAGCTCTGGTCCTTCTGGGATTCATAAAATTATGCGGATTGAGTGGACTAGACCTGTGCTGTTGCTTCTCCTAAAACAAGGCATCCATAGCACCGCAAGTGTTGAGAGGGAAATAAAGTGTCCTTCAAATGCTCTTCTGTAATGGGAATCTTGCATTTATGTAGTGTTCTGACAGACCATGCTGGTAACAGATGGGAACCCTCTGGAACCTCTCTAGGGTAGGCTCACTGATGATCTTGCTGCACATGATAACACAGACCTACTGACTACTCTGATCTACTCAAATAAAGTAGAATTAATGTGGTGTGGTCAAGTCTCACAATTTTATTATGAATTTCAGAGCACTAGATGTTCTTCTCAGTGCTTCAGTCCTCATTCATATGACATGAAGAGAAGTTAATTTCTCTTCTTCTAAAGGGAATGTGTGGTTTTCCTCTTTGTGTGGAACAGATTGAAAATGTGAAAAGCAGAGGCTTTGACTGTAGGAAACAAACTCCCTCCATTTGCCCAGGAAAATGCAAGGCACTTTAGTGTCATGATTTTTGCAGGCCTCAGATGACCAGTAGTCAAGATTAGTGGAGTGGCCTCTGCTGCAGCTTTACAGACCATTTTTTGCACAACAAAATGAACTGTCTGAGACTCTGCAGCTGTTCCTTCAAGGTACGTTGGTTGGTAACCCACTGTGGTGCAAAGAACTATGTAATCAGACAGTAATAATGCTGGCATCAAAAAAGAATAGGTGGGTCAAATCTGACCATGTGTAAATACAGGATGAAATAGGAAGTTCTGTAAAAATTAGAGAGAACCTGGAGATGTCCTTATTGAAGCAGCAGGAGAGGGAAATCAAATGGATTTTTAAATTAACTTGTCCCTGAGAAGGTGAAGTTCACCAGACCAGACACAGTGACAAAGGAAGACCTCTTTATTTACTCAAATTTGGAGGGTGCTTATACACCATGTAAGTTCATAGTCCATTCTAGGTGCACAGTTTAAATACTTGCTGCTCAAATGGGCCAAAAGCACAGAAATCATCTCTACCGTGACGCAAGGTGAAAGGTAAGGCTAATGTGGTTTCTGTGGCTGCCTGGGACAGGTTGTTCAACAGCAAACATTGTTCATGGATTTATGTATCAGCAGAGATGAGCCTTATTGCTTTTAAAGTTCAGTGGAGCTCCTGATCAGCCCAATCTCAGTAATGAACAAAGGCTGTGAAATAATTTGTATCCTCTATTAGAGACAAACAAGCAAGAACACCACTTAAGGAAGCAACATAAATAATGAATGAGTAGAGAAATATGGTCCTTTCTGACAGAAATGATGCTAGTTTTAATTTGTGTTTATGGCACCTAAAGTAATGGGCACATGAAATATGCATGGAGAGAAAGAACCAGGAAAAAATCCCTACAGAACCTGACCGCAATCCCCTGGACTCTGACCAAAACTTTCAATGGGAAAAATGTAATGAGGCAAAAAGAACGCTCCAGTAGGAAAAGAAAATAACAAATGCAGGAAAAATACAATGCATATCTTTCTCTGGTGCCTGCTACACTACTAGGAAATCAAAGCACTTTTTAGGAAATGAGCTCCAAGTGTAAGATTGCCTAATGAGACAGTCTTTGGAATTTGGTATAATGAAGTCAAATCTTTACGGAGGGAAAGATTGTGTTTCAGTGTTGCTTGTGGATAGAAAGTCTGTTAAAAATATATGACTCCCTCTTTCAGGAATCATCCAGAGTGGTTTTCCTCTAAATTGCAATTGAAATTTTCCTCATATGTCATGACTTAGAATAAAATAAGAATGCAGCCCATCATCATGAGTCTTCCTCTGGAAAAACCGGTTAAGTTTAGTTAAGTTTTTTCTTGAAGAGCCTTTTAGAAATTTGTAAATAAGGACTAAAATGATTTTAGCTTTCATAATTGAAATTATTTGTTCTGGGACTTTTTAAAACCTAGAGTTTATAGAGGTGTTAATATGTCTGAATATAATGAGTAAGGCCCTATGTTTTTTTAACTGAGGTGTTGAACGATAATGTCCCAAACCTGCAGTGATCAGAGTGATTACAGAATATTGTTTTTTGTCCTAGAATGAGAGTGCAAACATTTTGTTTGAGCTTGACCACAAGATCTAGTTTCCCAAAGCAGCACATATGATTTTCATCTCAGGAAACAACAGGCCAGCCCTTTCAGCAGTGCTTAGAATGGAATGAGATACAGGTGTTATATACTCGAATTTTAAATGTGGGTTTTTCTAAATTAATTTTTCCACGAAAGTGAAATGTTACCATGTATTTCATAACAGGACTTCTGCATACTATAAGAAGACTCCTGTAATTTGTCTTCATGTTTGCGTAAAGCCATGTGGCTAGAACACTCCTTTACATGTGTAACCTACATATCAAAATCACATCTCCAAAGATGATGTCTTATCCATCAAAATGTTTCTACTGAGTATGCATGGCCTGGTTTTGGTAGCAATGGGACTATAGGGCTTCTACAAGAAGCTGCTGGAAAATTCCCCCATGTCCAGCAGAGACAATTCCTGGTAGCTCCAAAGACAGACATTCTGCCGGCCAAGGCAGGGCTGATTAGAATCCCTGTGCTGCTGGGGTAGGAGATACAGCTGGGAGGGAGAGGAAGGGGGAGGGGGAAGGTGTTTTTAAAANTTCTGCATACTATAAGAAGACTCCTGTAATTTGTCTTCATGTTTGCGTAAAGCCATGTGGCTAGAACACTCCTTTACATGTGTAACCTACATATCAAAATCACATCTCCAAAGATGATGTCTTATCCATCAAAATGTTTCTACTGAGTATGCATGGCCTGGTTTTGGTAGCAATGGGACTATAGGGCTTCTACAAGAAGCTGCTGGAAAATTCCCCCATGTCCAGCAGAGACAATTCCTGGTAGCTCCAAAGACAGACATTCTGCCGGCCAAGGCAGGGCTGATTAGAAATGGTGGTAATGCCTCTGTGACAACAGATTTAAGAAGAAAAGAAGTTATTGTGCAGATGTAATTGTGGCCAAGGAGGAGTGGGGTGATAACAACAGCCTTGTGAGAGAAACAATCTTGCAAACACCAAGTCAGGGCAGAGAAGGGTGAGGAGATGCCAGAGCTGAGGTTCTCTTGCAGGCTGCAGTGCAGCCCATGGTGAAGCAGCTGTGCCCCTGCAGCCCATGGAAGTCCATGGGGATGCAGAGATGGTGGAGGATACCCACATCAGAGCACAAAGAATGCACAAAGGAGTCTGTGAACTCAGGGGAGACCCCATGCTGAGCAGCCTGTCCCTGGAGGACTGCACCCCATGGAAGAGTGACCCAGGCTGCAGCAGTTCTGGGGGGACTGCTGCCCATGGGATGCACTCACACTGCAGCAGGTCACTGAGGGCTGTTGCTCATGAGATGGACTCACGTTGGAGGAATTCATGGAGAAGTGTCTCCTGTGGGAGGGACCCACAGTGCAGCAGGGAAACACCGCCCCTCCCTGAGCAGTGGGAGAAGCCTTGGGTGATGAACTGACCAGAACCCCCATTCCCTGTCTCCCTGTGCTGCTGGGGTAGGAGATACAGCTGGGAGGGAGAGGAAGGGGGAGGGGGAAGGTGTTTTTAAAACTTATTTTACTTCTCATTGTCCTGCTCTCATTTTGTCAGTAACAAATTCACTTATGTCTAAGTTGAACCTGTTCTGCCTCTGATGGGGGGGCAAAATGCATGATCTCTCCCAGTCCGTATCTCAACCCATGAACCGTTAGTTATTTTTTTTATCTCCAGTCCTGCGCTGGAGGGGAGTAAGTGAGTGGCTTTGGTGGGTGCCTGGGGTCTGGCTAGTGTCAACACACTACCATGTTATAGTTATGAATCCTGGAGAGGCTGTACTGAAAATTGTTAAATTTTCATACAAAGTGAAAGATAATAGTCCTTAGATGAAAGTTTACAGGAAAGAGAAAAGAACCCCACTCCATAACAAGAACAAAGTCAGAGACAAAACTTTCTAAGGGTTAGAGCAACAAAGGAATAGATGTCTTGGTTGTCAAGTATCCATCTCTGAGATGCTAGAAAAATGTCAGAGTGCAAGTTCTGTCCAACATGACTTTGGCGCAGATAATTCTTCAGAATCATGGCATTAAGAGGCATGTGGGCAGAAGATGAAGAAGGAAGGTGCTTGAGGTCTCTTTCTGTTCCACTTGTTCAGTGAGCCAATGAAATGTCACTACTGTTTGAGAGTTCATGGAAAGATTTAAGTTGTGGGATTGCTCTAGCAATACTCATAAGAATTAATATTACATCTCAGTTAGAAGGGTAGCGTGATGTGCAATGTCCAGCTTCCAGGGTGCATAGAGTTCTTCGTAGAAATCCATGGTATGTTTTCTTCCTACTTTGTTGAAAGATTTTGTCCATGCCAAAGGAAAAATAATCAGTCAAGGGTGAGCAGAGCTGTGCTGGAATCAAAAGAGCACAGGTGGCAGAAAGGTTCAGTCCTGGACTTCACTGGGAACTTTGACTGTCCTGGCAGGGGAAAGTGGAACAGTTCCTTTGTGTTTTGTTTGTGTGCCTAAAAATGCATTGGAGAATGCATCTATAATGAGGTACCTTAAGTATTCACAAACTGTTGTGTAATTTTTTTCATCTGAAAGTCATTTGCAAGTCCTGTCTGAATCTGCTGAGAAGTCTGGCCACTCAAAATATGAATTTTCCAGAGAATTTGCTGAAAAGAAAAAAAAAAAAAAAAGGAAGAAGGCCCTTCTCTAATGACTGTAATAACAAAACCATTTGTCTTCAAGGACTTCTCAAAGATTGTCCTAGAGTGACTTTATGATGCTTGTATCCCAAATCATCTGTTCTGTATATTGTGTTCTGTATCTTTAAGGCAGATTCTCAGAGTATAGAGTTCATTTTGAAAAACTTTTTTACTCCTCTGCATTCTTCTCCTGGTTGGTGGGTTCAGCTGAGGCTTGGACAGACTGCGTCAGGACAGAGATCTCCTGTGCTTTTTACTTAGTTTTAGCAAGCTACGGCAGAGAAATTCCCTCAACTGTTGTTTTTTTTCTTTTTCTTAGGACTGTTTAAACCTGCTCTGGACTGAAAACCCAGAGGAGAACTGAGAGATCACCCCTCTGCCCTCCGGGACCCAGGACAGCATTTTTCTCCAGCGCCAGGGGCATTGATAAGAGACTGAGAGAGATGAACTGCACCCACAGTAAGGACTTTTCTCAGTTTGCCATCTCATTTCAGAATGAAAGGTTTTATTGTTTCATATTATTCATTCTGTGTGCTCGTGGGCATTCTGTTTGTTCAATAAATAGCTTTTTCCACTTTTCTCCAAGGAAGTTTTTTCCAGTTGTGGGGGAGGGGCCGTTTGGGTTTGCTTTCCCAGAGGAGCCCCATTCAGAGGTTTCCTCCCAAATTTGCCCTAAACCAGGACACAGATGACACAAGAATTTACTGTTAATATCTTTGGTTCACATCTTTGCATGATACAAATCAAAATACACCTTTATGTAACTCAATCTTTCTCTTTCAATTGATGCTTCGGAGATTTTCTATGAAGCGCCTCCATTTGCACAGCAAACAAGTGAGACTATCTTCATAGCCTCAAATGTACTACAGGCTGGGATCTTCAGTGTGTGGAAGTCAGTCATCTCCATGATTTAAATGGTTTATATAGGCCTTAGCTGGCATGAACTGCATATGCATTTCAGCAAGGACAAAGGAAGAGTTCATTCCTTTGCATGGACTATCAGCCAGGTATTTCTCATTCTCACCTGTTCCTTTCTCCAAAATAGTCCAAAAAACCCAATCTGTGACATTCAGTAAGTACTGGATAACAAGCATGGTAGCAGAAAAGCCTCAGTAAGCTTAAGATTCACTAGGTAGGTAAAGGAAGGCTGTAAAGAAGTGCCCTTTCCAAGATTCTGATGGAAGCATAAACAGGCAAAACCATTCTTTGCTCACAAGCTGACTTTTCATTGTGGAGTTCCTACTCAAAGGCCTTCTGAGGACAAGGCAACATACTTGTAGAAATGTACATGCCCCTTAGCTGTAATTCAGAAGGTTCTCTGTACAATGAGCAGGGATCAGACTTTACTATGAGAAATACATACACCATGCAAAAATATACCAGTTAATATCTTTTGGTTTGAAAAGCTAAACAAATATGTTATATTTTATTGTCCAGAAAACCAAACACTGTCCCCCAGCAGGTAGGACCATAACTTTTGTTCCACTGGGCTCTGCAGGAATCCTGAGCTTCAAGCAAACCATGAGAATTGTTTCTTAGCAAGTCCAAGGTTTACAGTAAAAGCAACATAGCAAAGTGATAGAAAGAAAAAGCGCAACTGTCACAGCATTGTGGACATTGTCTTCAGAAGAAAAGTAGCTTTCTTTGTTCCAGGGCTTTTGCTTTATTCTCGTCTGTGCTGTAGCACAAAGTATTCTTATCTAGTGCTGTAGACTCATGGTAAAGGCAGCATTCAGTACCATAAGGACTCCTTTACCCTTGTTAACAGCCAGTGATGAATTTGCAGAAACCTTTCAGACTCTTTCCAAACAGGACCAGGTTTGGGCTAGATCTACTTTTAAAATCATTGTAGCACTGCCTTGGTCCCTTTCATGTGCACTTTAAAAAAAAAGGTAATCTGGGATTCATACTGCTGGTCTGGTAAGTAAGACATCCTCAAGAAGCCCTCCTATTAGACCTCTAGCTTTTTAAATTGAACGACATCCTCAGTGGCAATAAATTTCCACTGTCCCACCCAACCCTGTAATGGAGTATGCTTGACTGGAGGTCTGTCTGTTTTGTGGAGTAATCCTGCCAAGGAAGAGTATAATCCTGGAGGGCCAAGATTTATCAGCTTCAAAAAATGTCTTAAAAATATCTGGAGTGAATTCCCTTTTCTTGCACAAGATGAACAGGCAGAATAGTAGATTTTGTACTAGTAATAAAAGTCAGTGCCACTAGGAGGGTCTGATGACTGCAAATTCTTAAATATTAACAGGACCACCATCTTTGGATTTCAAAAAAAAAAAAAAAAGAAGCACACATATTTGAAAAAACATTTATTGGAAGAAGAGCAGCTTAACTAACTTTGAACTGTGCCTCAGATAAATACATTTCAGACAGAGCAAAGCAGTAAAGCACAAAGCAGGCTTGTAAAGTGACACCACAACCTCAATTGTATCATGCATGGCTCTAAAAGAAGCAGATTTTTCTTCGATAAATCACTTAGATTATTTGAATGTTGACCAGGAAAGTGAGTCTTCATGGAAGAAATTACTTTTTCTATGCATTGCAAAGAAAAAATTTCCTAGAACATGGGCAGGGCAAGGACTAAAATCCCCAATGAGTGTTATTTGTTATGAAATATTATGCTTTGTAGTCCTTTGGAAGGGGGAAGGGGGTTCTTGCCACAAAGACTGTACTATTTCAACAGTTATTTTAATAAAAACATGTCCAAATGCATTTGTTAAGCCATTTTAGCTCCTCTTTTATGGAGCAGGAAGTTTCAGAATATATGATTTTTGAAAAGCCTATGTGGAAATTGCTCTGAAAAAACGTGCTTTGAAGTAATTGCATTCTTATATTTTATCATACTGTAATGCTGAAATAACAATTTGAAACACAAGATTTACTTCCATATGTTGATTCAACACATTTTTTTTCTTAAACATTTCATCTACCATCACAAAAATCAGAACATCACTAGCCTCAGAAAATAGCAGCCCTGTACCACAAAATACAAAATATCTGTGTGATCCCATTATCACTAGGAAACTGTTTCAGTGGAAAGCATTAGCCATTGTCAGAGTTCATTAAAAAATTCTTCCTATTGGATTTAACTCTTTATTACTTGCTGAGAGAGGAAATTTTTCTACATTACATTTTTTTTTTTTCATCATGGAGTAGAGACAACTCTGTTCTTGCTTCAGCTGTGCGCAGAGAAAACTGAAAATGGAAAAACACCCAGAATCTGCTGAGGTCTGGAATCTAATGGGGAAGGCTGACCTTTTGCATGTGGGATGAATATATCACACAGAAATTTCAGATCAGTGCCAACCCCAGCACTGATTTTTTTTCAGTTCAACTGCTCATTGGCCATGAGCTACACCAAAGCTGCCAAATTCACTTCTCAAACAGGCCCAAGTGACTGGCCCTGAGTCTATGCCACCGCAAAGATGTGAGGCTTGCACACAGCTGATTTGATCATGTCTCCTCCCTAGAAACTTGCCTGGCATGAGGCAGCTTATGACTATCAAATATTTATTATATTGTCAGAGGACAAAGCCAGAGCTAATTGATGTTTTCTATTGCAGAACCAAACACTGTAGGCTATTTGATAAGCAGTGAGAGTTTCCTTGGCACTTCAAGGATCCAAGCCTCTCAGCCCAGTGTTTTTTTATTTTGCAAAATTCCCGTGCATCTACACAAGGTTGCCAAGCCATGAGAAGATATTTGCTATGTGCTCTGTAATTTGGAAGAGAGGCTCACCATGCAGGAGAGCCACCATCATTGGCCAGGCACTGCAGGGAGAACCAGGTGTGGGTGTAGGCACCAGAAATGCCCTGAATGGCCTCTGTCACTGCAGCCACAATAGGAGGGGAAGGGACATTGGTAGGACTCAAAACATTCTGAGCCAAGGTAGAAAGCCACCTCAACCTCTGGAGAAAGCATGCTACCACAAGCTCTGGCTTAGGGCTGGGCAGAAAAGTGTTTTCTGTGATTGTCACAGTGTGATAGTACTTCTGATCCTGGGCAAGTCAGAGATCACACAGAAAGAAAACACCCACAACAACCCACAAATCCATAACAAACAAACCCACAAGCAAACAAAACTTCACCCCCACATTAAATTAAGGGTCAGATTGTTCCTATTTCAACTCTGTTGATTCATCTAGCCAGATCCTTCCAAAAAGATTCCTGCGCAAAGAGCTTGGGGCGTCTAAAGAACTAAGGGCTTGGGGTCTGGAAATACTTAGTTAAAATTTTGGCTCTTTCACTACCTTGTGCAGTTTCCAGCTGGGTAATTCATGTTTCAGTGTCTCAGATGGTTCATCAGCAGGTCAGAGCGACAGCAGTGTCCCCATAGAAGTAGCGACTGGGTAATAAAACCATGTTCCTATATATGTAGATTATTAACAATGAAGAAGAGTAAACCCAAAGGAGAAAAATATGTTTATGATGTAGTAGCTATGTAAAGGACCGTGATCTCAGCTAGCTAACAAATATAGCTCCTAGTGACTTTGTGAGGTAAGGTTTTAAATTAGTTGCAAGTTGACAGCTGCTGGTTATAGTTATCTGGGTATGTATTTCTATGTCTGAAGATTATGGTAAATTACTTGTATTTGATGCCTGTAATAAATGGTATTTAAGGAGTGGTTTGACTGTAATGTGCAACAGAAAACATGGAGTTTGTTCTGTCCATGGAGATATAACTACAACTCTGTGGCCAGCTGTTCTGAGGGGCTTTACAAAGCCATAAACAACTTAAAACTGTAGTTGAAGAGATATTATTCTTGGTCAGTACTATGTGCAAGTTCATGGAAGGGCTTGTGAGCACTATCCCTTGCTCCTGAAGAAGGACCCCTGCTGTCCTCATAGACATAAATCTTGTCTAACCTCAACAACATTTTGGGATGGCTTGTGCCATTGGGCCAGAGTTTTGCATGCAAGGGGTCTGGTTTTCTTTTTGCATTGGCCTCCGAGGATGTTGTGTATGGCTTTGTTTCCTTGCATAGTATTTCCCACAGTGTGAAAAATTACCTTAAAAAAGAGGAATGGTTTTGTTTTGCCGTGGAGATAGGTATAAATACTAAAAGCAGGCGCAGATAAAACAATAAACATTCAAAACTGGACTTTGAATAATACTTTATTTTGGAATACATTCTTCCAGCATATGTGGATTCAGAGATATGTGGTTTTCCCTTGGGACTGAAAATCAGGAGGATTTCCACAAGTCATCTGACCACATGGCACAGTGTATGCTGTTGAAATGCTTGCTCACACTAAACTCTCAGAAAAAATCTCCCTCTCTCTCTGACACAGGCTGCGTTTTTTAAAAAGTATTAAGCTCTGTAATTCCTGGGATGATTTCTGTTGCAAAGAAGTGATGTGCTGACTGACACCTGAGCACAGGGTCATGATTTAACACACTTGCAGGTGTGTCCCACTTTGAGAAAATGTCAGGAAAGCACATGGGCTTTATGTGTGTGTGTGCGTTTGTTTGTCCTGAATTGCTGTTGTGATGAGTCTGGCTCTCTGTCAAGTAAATCTCCTCATCTTGACACTGAGCTGCTATTTCAAAGGCTTTTCTTGGTTTGCACAGGGGAAGTTTGGACAGATAACCATTGTGCAACTTGCCAGAGCCCCTTCAGAGGGAACGCCTCTGAAGTTTGGTTTTTATTTTTGCTGTGGGATGACCTGCAACAGGACCCTTGGTGTTCAAGCATGGCTTAAGGCCCAGACATTCTGGGGGAAAGTACTTGGTTGTAAGATCAGGTTACTGTCGCACAAGGGCAAAATGTCAGTTTTATAGCTTTCCTAAACATGAATGTTTTAATTTGGACTTTAATTAGGAAGAACTACCTGTATTTCTCAGTGTTATCATGAAATTGAAGGTAAGGCAGTGCGTAACAATATATAGATGCTGCATAATAGCATGGATGGGGTAAACTGGTATAAGCTTTTTACAAACAGTTGCATTTTTCTTTCTCCAGACAGAACTGAAGACGAAATCAACAAAAGATTTGTTTGTAGATTATTCCACTCCCCATACTTTATGATGAGGTGATTCCAGACAAAAAAACTCTGATAGTACTGCTTTTGAGATCATGAGTGGTGTTATTTAAAAATATACTTCCCACTCATCTCTGAAAGTATTTATTTACAATAATTCCTCACACACAAGAGAACTAAGTCTGTTCCAGGGTCCATTCCATATGCTGTGTCCATTCAAAGCCAGTCTCTGCTTTTGTTTTACACATAAGCCTACTAGAGAGAAAAAGGTGGGAACACTGTTCACAATTTTGCTGGCCAAGAAAACATTCCCATAATACCTGTGATTAGTCTCCAAATTTTGTTTACCTAAGAAACCTGCTTTATTCTCCAAACTGTGTGAATCAGAAGCCCCGAGTTACATGGCTTAGTAATACTATTCCCCAGTTTGGTACTTTCTCCTGCCATGCTGAGACTCCAAAACCACATACTGCTCACTGGTTTCCCTTTCCCCCACTTCCACCTGCAGATGGCCGGAGAGGAGAACTGGAGACAGAAAAGCAAAAATCATGGGCTGAGACAAGGACAGTTTAAAGGTAACTACAATGACGTAAGAAAAAAATTAGTAACAGTAACAATTTTAATAATAAAGGAGGAAAAAAAATACAAGGTGGAGAGCTCAACCCGATGGCAGCCGCTCCACCCAAACTGATCCCTCCAGCTCGGACCAATGTTACCTCACCACTCCATCTGCTAGTCTTGCTCTGCTGGAAAAGGAACGCCCTTAGTTCTCAGATGTGTGAAAGTGTCCCTTTCCACAGCTCCTAGCAATCATGTAAAACCTATGGACTCTCATTAGTGTCATAGCCACACCCAGACAGCTCCAGGCTCCGCTCCCAACACAGCTGATCTGGACCAAAACCAGTACGCTAACTGAACAAGATTTTTGACATACCCTTTGGGAGAAAAACACTATAAAAGGACACGTGAAGATCCACTCTGTGATAAAAAATTCTCATTGTATGGCAGCTTAGCTTTAACAAGGAACTCTGTTTACATGTCAAATCAGTAGACAGGAATGAGAGACTATCTGTTGCATTTTATGGTCTCTGGTATAAGATTCCACTGTAACTTTTGGGAAGTTAACTCTATTCTTTACCTTAAAATGTAGAAAACTTGACAGTAAGACACCTTTTCCCCATTTATGGAATATAAGGGAAGGTTTGCACATAAATGCCTTTCAGGACATTAGGGAAGGCTTCTGTGTTTGCTGTTTCTGAGCTCCTTTAGAGATTTCCTGTTTGCCTGGAAACATCACTGCTGTCACTGTAGGCAGCACATGCTAAAGTTTTTTAGGAGAGGCTGTATTTGAGAGCAGTTAGGTTCTTCTGGGATTTGACAGCACTAGATTGCTAGACTCTAATAACTTATAATTACATAACCTGTGAATTAGGAAAACATCCAGAGGTTTTCAGACTCTGCTGATGAATTTAATCACAATTTAAAAGCATAGTCAGACGAGTACAAAAAGGACTGTGATGTGTAACAGTCTTCTGTCCACTCAATATAGTTACTCAGTGTTCAAGTATTGTACCTGAATCAGCAATTTGAAACACTTGAACTTTCCTGTTCCACCTAAAACCAACCCCAGGCTGTTGATGGTCCAAAGGACCCCTCTTGGCAGGGTACCTACTAGTGAAAGAGGAAAAAAAAAAAGGGGGAATAAAAGAAAGAACAAAAGGCTTTTAACTTGTGCTGCACATGATAATGATAGAGTGCCTTCAAAGAGCACTGGGGTTTTTGAAAATCACAGGAGTGCAAAGAACTCACCCATAGATATTTGAATTATTAACATATGTTTAACCATTAAAGAAAGATGTATTGATAGAATATCTATGTGATTAATTATTTAGTTACACAAAGTACAGCTTAGAAAACAAATTAAGTATTCCCCACAGCTTGGGAAAGGCAAACCTTGAATAAATGCATCATAAAAAGGTTTGTTACCACAAGGCCTGGTAATAACAGATGATCTTAGCGTATCACGGAAAATGTGTTTATGTTGGTTGTGTTTATTTTGGTTACAAGATGAGCCTTTATAAGTTGATCTGTGGTGAGATGGAATGGAGAAAACCACAAAGAAACAATTTTGTGCTTGAAGGGAAATGTGGCAGCTTTTCAGGTGGTGGTTTTCAAACAAATAGGTTTTTGAAAGAAGTGTGTACAGATGTTTAAGGAAGAAAACCCACCTAGTAAATACTCACACATGCTGTTTTTTGTGTCTCTAGTAAGTACCTCTGACTATATTGCTAATGCAGATCCTGTGGTAAGATCAGGACATTGCTCTCATAGTCTTTGTTCACAGGAGAAAAATACTGTGCTCTTGGAACCTGCTGCTCACTTTTTTTGTCAGTTGTAGCAGATAAAATCTTGAATCATTGCGTATCTACTTTGTAATACACTTGTGGCTGAAATTCCTTCAGATTTTGATTCCAGTGTATGTTTATTGCATAGTTTCTTCAGTCATTGGTCAGCTACTCGAACAATCCAAGCAGATTTTTGATATTAAGTCTGCAGGAGTACAAGATAAGTATTTTTTTTCTATGTATGTGATATTACAAACATTGAATTAGTAAGCATTGTTTTGGGAAAACCTCCTAAGGCTTGCCTTTATTTTATTTATAGTCTGTGGGGACATGGCTGAGTTAGGTGCCCAGTATTCAGCGGTGTGTTTCATCGACAGGCTGCATGCACTTCCCTGCCTTCACTGTTGGAGGACTTGCCACGGCAGGTGAGCATTGTGTTGGTGTTTTCCATGCCTAGAGACAGACAGGATAATGACTGCCAGTGTATGCATATCCCTTTCTCCCTTTTCTGGGACAAACTGAAATAGTATGTACTCTTCCCCAGGCGCTGGAGAGGAGCCTCTCTTCCTAGCGGTAACCCTGAGGACACCCTCATGATGACTGGGAATGAAATGGATGTCCATAACCACCAAGGGGTCAGAGGAAGAAGAGAGTCTAAAGTCAACTAGAGTGTCTGTGGCACAAGTGACAACCAGGAAAGTTTGGGTACCTCTGAGTATAACTTCAGGAGTGAGATGAGCTGGAACATGAGTATTGCATGACACACACTTTGTTCATGGTGACTCTGAGATGGGAAAAATACCCAACTATCTTTATATCACTGTACTTTTCTGATGCCTGAAAATATACTTCTGTTTTAGTGTAAAGCTGCGAGATAGTACTGAACATAGTCAACCTGAAAATTCAACAGGAAAGTTGGTATGTATGTGGAGGAAAGAAAAAGAGGAAAATGCAGGAATTAAACAACAACAAAAAAATCATAGCCAAGAATTGTGCAAGTAATTCTCATTGTGCTGGAAATTAAACAGCTAAATTGTGATATATCACACGATGTCTTATCTCTATTGTGTCTGAAGAACCATATCTGAGACATTTCTGCTGCTTTATTTGGTTTTCTTTGTTGGGTGAAGATTATCAGCTTGTCAGTCATGTGCATAATATTCCATCTATGTATTAGTGTTAAAGCACAGAAATAGTTTTGTAATTCATACTGCAATTCATTGCTCCATTTTGGCAATTGCAGTTTTCTGGCAAATGTGGGGTAGCACATCGGGGCTTCCTAGGAAAATCAGGCTTCAGGCTGTCTTGGAAGAAGATGCCCCATGCATCTCACTCAGAAGAAGATAGTCATGAAAGGTTTTTGGCTACAATTCAAACTGTAGCCATGTTACAAGTGAAAAATTTGTCTTTAACCCAGTGGGGCAGAGGCAACTCTCTGTTCAAGTCACTTCGGTCCAGAGCTCTCAAAGACCTTGTCCTCCTGACTTGTCTTGGAATGTAGTGACAAGGGAACAAAGGCAAATTTATTCTGTGGTCCTGAGGTGTGAAACATAGGAGGCTGTGGAAGTGGGGTTCTATTGTTTTTGAGGGAGAGCTCTCTGTCCCTTGTTTCATAATTTTAGGGAACTTGCTGAATAATTTAGTTCTAATAGGCTGTAGGGAGTTCTCACGTGTAGGTCTTCTGCCAGTTAATAATACTTAGTACGTATATTACTCTTTGCATCTGCAAAGCGCTTCACAAACATTAACTAATTAAGCTGCACAACACTCTGGGGAGGTAAGTATAAGTAAGTTATTATTTTTACATAAGGAAGGCTCTTGGCCCTCCTCTTAGTGGAAGTCTCAGGAGAAATCCTAATCCTCCACACTGCAGCCCTTTCTGATTTTCAGTGCCACTTGTGATTTACATTTACGGAATGAATTAATAAATGAAGCCATGCTCCCACTCCTTGCGCATCCATAAGGAAATTTTACATACTCTGCAACTGCTTACTTGCCTCTTGCACCAACTCCCAGTGCCAGCAGAGACCGCTTTAGGGATTGCGTAAGTTTTCTGTGCCTCTTCTTCTAGGTCTTTTTCCTTCCATAGAATCCAGCATCTTGAAAGGCTGCAGTGATCACAAGTGTAATGATGAGTTTCTTGGAGAAGACAGAAAGCTTGGGGGAAAAACTCAAATAAGCAACATCTGTAAGAACACAGTATGGGGAAAATCACATGAATTTGTAGAAAATGGAAGTTTCTACTTTAGAACCTCATCCCAGCTAATGGTAAAACTTCTGTTGATGTCAGTTATGCAAGAAAAGATTGAACAAAATCATTAAGAATCCCTATATTTTCAGCAATGCATGGATTTTTAGCATGGAATTTCCAGGAAAGCTAGTGGAAACTGTGTGCCCAGATCCTGCACATTCAAGTTGATAGCATTTTATTGAGAAAGCAATCCCCAAATACATCAGTGAAAGCAACATTGACCAACACTGGTTTTATCCAGCTTCCAGAAGAACTTTCTGCAAAACTTGGACCAGATTTTTTGAATTGCACAGAAGTTTCTGGCAGTGCCTCATTCAGGGGTGCTGTGCAGGGAGGTCTGAAAACACCCTCAGCTGTGACCAGCCAAGACTTTGGGACATGCATGTCAGAAGCAGGAAAACGTGCCCCACAGGTCACATCATGAACTTCTGACAGGGGAATGCTCACTATGGCACTGATGAAAACTGGCTGATAACTCCACTGAAATTTCCACATTCAAGTCTCTGCTTAGCAGAGCTCCTTGTGAGGACTTGGGGCTTAACATTTGTAGTCGTAACAATGCTGTTAATATACCACATTAAAGAGTCACTTTGAAGCTCTGACAAGGGCAGTGAGAGAAAGCAGGATGGCAGCTGCTCTCAGTCATTTTCTTTTCTGTGCGAACAACTGACTGTTTTTATCACTCATTATTTATCATTTAAGCTAGACTTGTTACAAAAAAAAAATAAAACAAACAATAACCCCAAAAAAACCCCACCTCCATGGCCAGAAAAAAAGTGAAAGTGGTCTGTGGGGACTTTGGTAGCTTTCTGTGGTTTGATACATATTTAGGCTGATGGTTTTTCAATACACCACTTCCTCTGCCAACCACCTTAGCTGCCATATTAAAGTGGTCAGGTTGACCACAGATTTACTGAACAGAAATATGCAGTTCACTTAGTCTTTAAACCGCATAAATACTGACAAGGGATTTCTCCAGTTTCCAGCATTCATCTGGAAACTACTGCTTAATATTAAATCATTAGACCTCAAATTTTTTTTTTTTTTTTGCATGACCTGTGAGCAGGCACTTCAAATCTCAGTCATCTCCCACTAGATGTGAAATGAGTGTGTCCTTTGCAGTAGAACACCAAGGGTAAGTTTCTAGTGAGGCTGAAGAACCTTGAAAAAGTTAGCTAGTTGAAAAAGGGTGCAACGTGCTTGAACATAATTTGACTTTTTGGAGATCTTTGTTTTTCAACAGCTGCTTGTGGCTACTTAAGTATGTGTCCTCAAGGGAACAAACCTATATGCACTTCACTGAGGCATATATTGACTTCTGTGCCTTAACTCTGTACATAGTGTTGTCTTTGGTACTGTTCGAAGGGGATGTACATCTTCACATATGTGTGTCTATGTGCATTTATTTACCTAAGAGTTCTCTGCAGGGGAAACTGAAGATGAACACGCTTTAATAAAGACTCATACATATGAAATGTTCTGGATGTTTAAAAAAAATGTGTAAAGACACATTTGACTGCCATTCAGACTAAGCAACCAAGTAGCAGAGCACTAGCATAACCATCAGCAGACACTACCCTAGGCTTTACCCCAGGCACTTCACACATGGAGCATGCTCCTTGCAAAAACCGCCCTGCTCCATGCTTCCCTCCGCCAGGCCCCTCCTTAAGACTCCTCTCCACTGTGTCCCCTATAAAAGACATGACAGGACTAAGCAAACTGGTATGGGGTAACCACTGTTTATTGTGCTTATCTGTGTTGGCTTGCCAGGATGTTCTGCTCTTCTCATCTGATCATTACATACACCTGCTGTCTATTGTGTCATGACTTAAATCAGACCTTGAATAGATGCGTGTGGAAGGATGGAAATCAATTTGTTTTGCAGTTGCACAATCTCTAGCTGGACAGTATCCATGGACAGCACTGCAGGATAGCCAAATGATAACAATCAATATGTCAGAGAATTGGAGAAACAAAGTGAGAAAAGAAGTAATAGGCCTTTTCACTTCAGCTGAGGCCCCAGAACTATTTGGAGCATAGATCTCATTGCCAGGGAATGGCAATTAGCCATCAAGTGAAGGTTAACCCAGGTAGCTCAGATAAGAACAGATTTTGAGGCTTCTCCAAGATACATTAAGGTGCTGTTATTTGGATGGTTCCGGGAGCAACACAGGAGAAAGCCTTTTTCCATGCACAGTGAGAGATGAGATGCCCCCAAGTGTTCCTCTGTGCTCCAACGTGCTGTGAAAGCACCTTGAATTGCCTTGCAAACATGTGGCCCAGCAGGATTTGTAAAGGATACCCACCCCAGTCAGTAGAATTTTGCCACACATATGTCTTAGTGGCATTTGAAAATTCAGTTTTGGTCTTTGCTGCTTTTTCGTAAGTTCTGTCCCAAAGAACATAAGGGCAGCAATCTGCCCTCATTTTCCTGGACTTCAGGAAAATTAAGAAAGAAGATCCACAGAAATCTTTTTGCATTAAAAAAAAAAGGTAAATTTTCTCCTGACAAAATATTTATTTAGGAGCCTGGTTCACTGTTGGAGTCCAGGGCATGTGGAAAACCCCTCGAACTGCCCTGGGGGGTCCAAGACCCTGGCTGGGACCCCAGGAAAGCATTGCCTTTGGCCTTAGTCCATGGGAAAAACTTCCAGCACTCATAGATTAATTGAAAACAACAAAGATTTAAAATCAATAGTAGTTTAGTTTGTCACAGGGTGAAAATTTGTAGTTTTAGGTTTTTAGTATAGAAGTAAATCAGAGCAAGTTGGAGAATTTTAGGCTGTGTCTCATGTTCTTCTTCTATTCCATCTTCTGCTGTGACGGTGGCACAGAGATATTGGTAGAATGGATTTAATATAGAAATTACGTGTCTAGAATAAGTAGTAGTTATTAGTACAAAATTGTAAATACAGTATGCTTTAAAAGTTGATTAGGTTAGAAACCTTTAAAACCAACCTTAGATCCTCTGTCCATGTCCCTGTAACTGCTTTTCTTTAGCACACTAAGTCCGCTGTAAAACCTTAAGATAAGAAATAAAATAAACACTTTAGAGACCAAAACTACAAGTTCACTCATCTTTTAAACCATAGTACTAAACTTAAAAAAACCCCAAAACCCTAGTTATAGAATTAACAAGTAAAAATTCCATCAGTTCACTAAGTAAACTTTTATCAACTTTTTCCCTTTTGTTTCCCAGGTACAATCAAGTGCAAGTTTATACCTGTTCCTGCACCTCTTTCCATACATACACCATACTTAAATATCAGATCTTTTTTGCATTATTCAACTGCCTGCAAAGTCATTCTTCTTTATTTCTTGTTCTGATAAACAAAACACAATCTTGTCCCTCCTCCTGCCACAGTTCAGAAGCGCTTTAAGCAATCACAATTTTTGACCTGTAAGTCAAACTGTATTCTGACATGCTTCTGTATGATTTCTGTAGGTATTGCATATACGTTTCTGAGGGTAGAACTTGACCCATCAACTTCTTTCACCATGAGCCAGCATGAGGGAAAACGAGTTTGTGTTGCAAAAGAAATTTATCTCAACACAGAGTGGGAGTGTATTACACATAGGCCATTGATTTTTGTGATTCAGTGTTTTCACTAAGAGAATGTTAATAATCTGCACAATTAATCTTCTTCTGAAAATCACTCTTCAAGCAAGATTTAAATATTTATGTGTGATCAGTGAGAATATTTGGTTTGTGATGTCTTTGTTTCCCCAGGGAAGTGTGCTTCTCCCAGGACCTGTAACTTGCAGTCAGGCATCATGCATACAAGGAAGGGAGGCACAGCTCAAGCATGTGCCTGAATTTGAAGGATTTCCAAAACTGTCTGTTCTATTCATACTCAGAAGTCATCATCTTTCAATAGCTTCTTCACATAAAACAGGAGTTTTAGACTTAAGTTTTAGGACAAATGAGTGTGTTCTCATGATGGACATGATGGTGGCAGGGAGAAAATAGTAGGCTTAGATGAACCCTCCAAGGTAACCAGTTAACCATGAGTGGGAGATATGAAGGTCCTGCAAAGCACCCACACTGAAGTGTGGGCCTCAGTTCCTCTTCAAGGCCAAATTCACAGGAAAAATGAAGTTTTCACAATTGTTGCCTGCAAGACTCAGCTGAAGTTACAGTACTTTGATGTTTGTGCCAACATGGAATCCTTTGAATAAAATCTGCAAAATAAGTGTAGTGGCTCTGCTCTGGAAGAACATCATTATCATCACAGCTGAGCAACAGCCCCCAGCTCTGTATCAACACTGAAATCAAAGATCTTTTCTTTTTAAGGAGAAGAGACAATATTTTAACATGGGAGCACTAAATAAGCAGAAGATAATATTTTGACTGCACCAGGTGAATTCTCACAAATTATCCAGTGACTTCTTTTGGACTTGCTTTGGAGTGTTAAGTCCTGGGAACTGTGTCCTTCTCACACTCAGCAGCCCAGAGCCCACTGTGTCAGGCATCTTTAATTCCTTTCCTACCTACGGATTATGTTAAATATCAAGACAACAGTGACAGGGAAAATAGTGTTTCGATGTATGTGGATTATGGTATTTGAGAGTTACAGTAAACTGCTATTTTAAACAAAGAAGCTAAAAACATGGTGTGACAGAAGGAACAGGGAGATTTAAGTGCCCTCAATAAGCTGTGTAGCACTCTACTCACAAAGCTAATGCCTTCTCTGTGTTATGCCAGCCGAGCTCCCTGACATTCTGAAAGCCCAAGTTGTTTGTAAGGTTATTATTAGAGATTTCTCACTTTCTGAAGCCAAGGGAGAAAAATAGCAATGGAGGTAAATGCTGCAAGGCCCCCAGACTGTGTTTTTGTTTGTGATTTATGATTCAGATGCAGACATCCTGTTCTGGTAGAAATAGCCTTGCTGGTGAGTTTGACACCATGTTTCAAAAGGTACTTACTGAATAGAAAGTGGAAACAAGAAGGGGGTAGTTGAGCTTCTGAGAACTGAAAAACAAATCAGCCTGTCTGTGGTGTGAGGCACTCTCCTGTTCCCCTGAGGAGAAAGCTCTTAGTGGATTTCAGCTCCTGCGATGACAATGATGTTATTTTTCAAGCTTCTTACTGCACTGTAAATAACATTATGCTATTTACATAACACCCAAAGTGTCTTTGAGTAGGAATACAAAAGTGGAGAAAATGCATTCAATTAGAAACAACTCCTACTATTCATTGTAAAATGGACAATGATTGCAAACAATATAACTACATCATTGCTACTCTCACTTGTTATTGTTTATATATTAGTTCATTTGACTTCTACCTTTTTGTTCTATAATGGACATTTAAGCCTGCTCTGGCCTTGTTATTTATATGCTAGTTGCATGCCTCCGAACATGAAGAAAAATATTTATTTAAACCAGATGTAAAAGTTTTGCCCAGATCTTCACTCAGCCTTCCAGCAGCATGAGTCAAGTAAGCAGACCAAAAGTGATAACAAAGAACAAAATCTGATCGCTGTCACAGAAATCCTGTAAGCTGATGGAAAGTTGTACATTTCATTTTTAGCATGCTGGTTTTCTACAAATACACTGAAGTGGGATAGGAGTTCTTTAGGGCAGACTGTTTATCTTTGCTGAAAGGAAAAACTGGAAAGATGAATATCAGCTTTAGTAGTGACAAAAATATTCAACTGTATTATTTAACTCTTTATTAAATTAATTGCAATTCGGATCACTTCTGATGGCACTAAATAACATCCTGAATGAACTATGAACTCTGATATGTAGTTTAAACACCAGCTGTATGGTGTCCAAAGGATGGAGGAGATGAGTTGAAACATTTTTCCATGTCTGAATTCCTGCTATGCAGTGTAGTTTGCAATGAACATGAAATAACAGAACTACAAAGAGAAAAACATTGCTATGGCAACAAACTATTTCTAATTTAAGTGAGCTTAGTGTAAGAAAAGAAGCAACAGTGTGATTTAAACAGAAACAGTCTTTGAAAACGTAATTAAATAATGCAATAATTAATTAAAAACTAAATAATTTAGCCCTTTACCTCTAATAATTTCACATATCCACCTGTAGCTCTCTTTTCTCTGATATTTTCTGAACTTACAGAAACCTAAACCAACATTTTATGACTTTAGAAACTAAGACAGGAGTTAATTTAATCCATCACAGGAGAGACACAGGAGTCCCTAAACAAACCTAGGTGCAGAATATGCATGATTCAGCCTATAAGGTCAAGATGACTTATAGCTGGTGTTAGGCACCAAATTAGGAGCCCAAATCAGGAGTTGTTATTGCCAGAAGCTATTGCCACCTTCAGTGAAGTCCAGTAGAGTAGTATGCCCATTACATCTTTGGCTGAATTGTCAAGAGCCTATTTTTCAAGCCAAGGTCTCTCTGATTTTCAGAGAGCACAACAGGACTGATTTCCTATTCAACTATCTCAATTAGAAGAGGAACCAAGATCAAAGGCCTTAATTCACTCAGGTGGTTAATAGGAACTATAAAACTGTATTTCGATGCAAATTAATGCCACTCGTTTACCATCCTCGAAGCTGCAATAATGATTTCCTTGACTCCGAGTTAACTATGAGCAACGTCTGCTTTTTCTACAGCCTTGTTGCAAGATAATAAAGGATAAAATTAAGAATTTTTATCTGATAACCAAGAATTTTCTTGTTGTTAGTATAATGGAAGAAGATAAAAACAAACTCCTTTGCTCTCCCCAAACTTCTTTACAGGCAGATGGCTTGGCTGCCGTGTTGGGTTTTTTTTTGTAGTTTCATTTTTTAAAAATCATTTGAAAGGATAGACCACTGTCTTCGAAAAATACACTGATAAAACTATTTCATACTTCTATGTAATGCGTTGTCTTCCTCATGATTATCTCAATCACTTTTTGGGAATCCTCAGAAACATGTCCCCAGGGTGTGTATGTAGGAATGTACTGATTTGTCAAGAAGAAATGTGGTATGCTCTGTACAAAGCAATGATGCTGCTTGAAGGAATGGACTGTGCTGCCTCTAGTCCTGCAGGAGACAAGGGGAAACCTTTGGGAAAGTGCACCTGGGATATGTAGGTGACCCTCATCTTCGATGCATTGCTTCTTGGAGATCAAAGGTCTGAAAAGGCTTAGCAAGCAACCGATGGCATCTTTTCATCTCTATTCAGCTGCTTCAAAAGCTTCTGCTTTGCCATTAAGGCAAACGAGATGATTCAAAGAGTTACATTTGATTAAAAAAAAAGTGATCACTTAGTTGGCCAATCAATTTCAAATAGGCTCTGCAGTAAATAAATGGCAACTTGTTTATTTTCTGTTGCTACAAAACACATTTTGATCTGATTGCAGGAAAGCAGTGGCTTTTGCTATGGTATTTGGTTTCAGTCTTTCAATTGAAGATAACTAGGGAGAGCAGAATCTTGAAAAATGTTGAAATACGATGATTTCTTATGCTAAACTTGAACATGTTTAATACTTACTAAAATATTAAATGACATTTGAAATCAAATGGAGTGATTCAAGCTTGCAAAAAAAAGGCATAATACTTGGCTGTTTTGCTCCTGCAAAATAAAATGATCTCTGTAGTCAGTATGATTTTTTAAAGTATTTTTACTGAGCTTTTTGGTAAAACTGTCTTCATTACCTCTCTTTCACTATGTTTTGGGCCTGAGTTTCGTGGTTTTGGTTCGCTTTTGTAAGAGAATGTTTCAATCTGCTTGCAGTAATTTTGTTTGTCTCACAGCTGGACACTCCAAGAAGATGTAATTGTGTTTACTGTATGATTCCTGTGACAGACTTTCTTAAGTAAATGTACGGTTTTGAAACAATAAAATTTTTACATGGAGTATTTAATTTATGTAATATAATTGATTTTTAGAGTTAGAAGGGACTAGTCATTCACTGATCAGACCTTCTCTAATTAGCCTAAAATTCCATTCAGTCATTCCTTCATTATGACCAATCACTAATGGGTAGAGGTGGAATAAACCCTTTTTAACATATACCAAATCTTAATAAAAAGAGATTACTATGTGCTTACTTAAAACATATTCTAAGTTTCCAGTGTACAGATTTTCGCCATTAATACAAACCTACATTTTAAATTATTGGATACAAATTCTTCATTTGTCTTAATGTGGTGGACTTGTTTCCTGGCAACTTTTGCTGTATCTTTCCATAATATCTTTTCTGTTATTTATAATTTCTCCAAACTCTGAGCCATTATGGACTTTACCTGCAGCATCTTCATTCTTCCCACATCTCCATGGATCGATGCCTGTCAAACTACATAAAAAAGAGGAAAATTCTTTCCAAGGTCCCTTAATGGCAGATCTCAGATTTATTGTGGAGTGTGACTCATTCATTAGAGAGATGTTGTATTGATGCATTGTGTTTGCATAGGGTAGAATTCTGAGGAATGTCTGGCTTCACAGGAAGTTATCAGGCTCCCTTTATTAATTAGATGTGTTCCAAGTTTATTGGAGTCACCTGTTTGCTCCACAATTATCTTGAATTACAATTCTATTTTCAAGGGCTTGATGGCTGTAAAATATAGAATCTCTCTTTGTGTTTCTGCCTTCATGAGAGGAAGACAGCAGAAAAGTGCACTTTAAAAGAAACACAAGTCTGATTTCTTTTAAAGGACTTGGTACTGGTGTCAATGGTATTGAGTTGATATTTTGAGGGTCCAGTATACTAGCTGTACTCTGGATAGACTAGCATTGTTCAGAAATAATTACATTTCTGTAGGATATATTTTGTATACTTGCCTTGCGGAAAGATATGGACTTGAAATGCACAGAAGAACCCTAAAGAAAAAGCAATTTACTGTAAAACATCTCCCACCACAGATGGTTTCAAGCTGAAATATATCACAACATATTTGTATTGCTCCCGCTGACTGTAATTTTTAATGCACTTCTCATGGTAAATCTTCTGAAGACAAGCTTTGTTTGAGAGGAAACTTCTCTAAGCTGAGGAGAATGGATGATAGGAATGGTAACTATTACAAAGAGAAACATTTAAGGCACTCAAGGAATTTATGAAGAAAAATAGTCAGTTAGAAATACTGTTATTATGCTGACATTCCTGAAATTAAGGGTGAAATTTTCTTATTTAATCCATTACCTGATAATTTTAATAGGGTATCTGGCTTGCATAAAGGCTTTCCGTCTATCATTTTGCCTTAGGAGTGAAAAAAATAAAATATTTCCATTAGCTAGTTCTAGAAGATGGGCAATACTATGAGTGGAAGATGACCCTTAAACTGTTTCTTCTGGTGTCTGTCTTAAAAATCATGTCCTATCTACCGAGCCAATAGATAGCTGTCTCTCTCTCAGATTGGGAGTAAGGGTAATGAACAGCATACTCGTCTTTATCTGGGATCCAGGTTCAGTGCTGTGTATCATCCTATTCTGCAAAAGCAAATTCCCTAATTAAATGTTGGGGATGCAGTCTCCAAACAACGTAGGTCAGGCCTTCTTTAAAACAATGAAGGGCCTTGAAGAGGCAGCATAGGACATGGAAGGCTGATAGTAATGAATGAAGGAATGACAGACACAGTAGGAAGAAATTTGATCAAAGCAAATATAGCACCTTCCATTCCAAACTTGCATCCATGTTTCTAGCTCAAGACGCTCTGTTCTTTATAAAGGACCTGATAAATAACATGGGTAACACACATGAAAGGGTACACTGTGTTGCCTCAGAGAAAAAGGAATTGTGAGAAATAGTCCCTGGGTAGTTTCAATATTCAGCATCCCATTGCATTCAGAGCACTCAAACATCAGCAGAGGTCACTTGGCCAGACAGCTGCAGTCAATGAGAAGATTTCCTCCAACACTACAGGTGAAGACCCCTACATATAACTGTATGATTCTCCCTAGGATCCTTTTCACATTGTGAACATTCATTACATTGTGAGATGCATCAGAGATACTGTAAAGTTCAGCAAAAATCACTGGTTTATACAAGCTTATTCACCTATACTAGGGTTGCAACTGACTAAACAGAAATGCAAAATATTTCTAAGTCTAGTAAAGTATGGTTTAAAAATTGTCCCTGAAAATTACATCTGAGAATTTTCATGTATTCAAAGATATTTGATTGCCTGGTGATTTAATACACCTGTGGGAATGAGTAGAGTCTTTCTGGAGATTCATCTACCATGGTCTGTTTGAAAAACACTAGTGGCATATTTATATTTTTCTATTTCCGCCATTCAATTTCCATTATCTCAAATTCTCAAGTTGTTTAGCTCAAATTCAGCAAAACAGCCTATCTAACCAGCACAATACTCATAATTTCATAATTTCGTCCATCATTTCTCATGACAGTTGACTTTCCTGGAAAAGTAGTATTTGTGATAATGTCTCTAGACTTTGTTCTTTATCTAAGACCTCTGCCTTGTTCTCTTTAGAGCAGATTATTAGAATTACTTCCACCTAAATGACCTCCTAAGAGCTGCATGTCCCAGTCGTTAAAACCCAATCACATTTGACCCTCAATTGTGATGTGGAATGGTAATTTGTTCTTCCCTTCAGGAAGTTGTGACCAAGGGCAATATAGTTGTCCAAGAAGCCATCTTAAAGTAGGTGCTCAATTTTATGCGGGGGGAAAAATTCTAAGAAAATATTTTTTTAATTACAGAAGGTGTCTCTTTCCTGAATGCTTGATTAGGCACTACATTTTCATGTGTTCTTTCAAGTCTGGAGTCATCTTGCTGTACTCTTTGCCTCCCTGCTCACTTTATGGGACTTCATTCAAAGTTAACTGGAATTTCTTCTCCTTTACATGCTTGGACTTGTTACTAAATTTGTTGAGCACAGCAGGGAGCTGTAATAAAAGCACCAAATTGAAGAGCTCTTGTGCTGTGTCTGAAGTGTCTGCTAGGGAGTGTTTCAGTTCTAACTCTTTCTGGTCACATTCCCTGACAATCCAGTTATTGAATTAAATCACTTTATGAATACATATTCATGGACCAAACAGCTTAATAACTAATTCAACTTATAATATTCCTAAATTACTTTGATCAAGTCCAAGTCTGTTACATAGACGATTTCCACCTCTGACGTATTTTGTCTAATGCGAAAGATTTTGAAAAGGATCATTTGCCTTCTATTATAGTTCATCATAGTAAATCATCTTGATCTGCTCATTAAATGAAGATGATACATGTTATGTGGAATATCCTTGGATTGCTCACTCATTGAAGGTATCTGTCACAAAGAAGAAGATGCATATATACACACACAGAGCCATGGGAACTACCTGTTGTGGTAAGTCCTCTGCAGGGAAGGAGGAAAATATAGCATGATACCATCTGTGGTAATGCATGTCATACCTCTCTCACTCACCAAAAATATGGTATTAGAGACCTCTATGAAGAGTCAAGTGTGCTAGGAGTCACAATTGGGAGATTAGTTCTCAGGGTGCTTGTTAAACTACCTGTTATAAAATAACCCTCATCAGATGTTGTGCCTGAGATGACAGAAGGAGTGAATCCTGGAGTAATTCAAATCAATGGCAAAATTCTCATAAACCTTGAAGAGGCCAGGATTTCACAGGAGGGATTTTAATAAGTCGGAGAACATTGGTTCCTACAAAATCACTTCCAAGTATATCTGTTTGGGCTGTTTCTACCCTAAGATATTCCCAGAATTTTGATATAAAATTAGTGACTAGAAAACCTGAGTGGATTAGAGGATGAAGGAGCATTTACTGTAATAGCTCCCTAAACATTTTGTGTTCCAAATGTGAAAATTGTTCATTGAAGGATTTTTGAAAATCCTTAATTTACTGTTGCCATGCAATGACTGGCCATACATTAAATAATTTTTTTAAAAGAGCATAACAATTAAAAAATTGAAGATAAAAATGTACTGGAAGAGAAACATTCAGAAGAACAGGTAGCTAGAGCAATGTGTAGGACCATAACATAACATAGATTGAGTGAAGCAGGTAAAAATTAATGCTCGGGGGGGTGGAAAAATATGAAGAATGGGAGAAAATAGGAAGTTTGAACACGGAGGAAGAGATAGTCAGCTAGGTCAGCACGTGCAACCTTGCCTGGATACATCTCCAGCTCTATGACTCAGCAACAAAGATGTTTGTTCCTTGGTAGATGCCAAAAAAGCCCATAGTTCCTATGGTCACCCGTTACTAATGCTTTGGGTGAGCTATTGATTTCCTGTATGCAAATGCAAGAGGCTATCACAAAAAGAATGTAAATAAAGACACACAGAAGCAAAAAGAAAAACAGCAGAAAATCCTACTGATGGGGCACACTCCTCAGTTATCGCTGCCCATTTCCTTGTATGTAGCTGTGTACAGTCTTCTGCTTAAAATGCAGTTACTGTGTTATTGATTTCCTAAATATGTTTTTAAAAGCATTTAGGATTGGGCAATTAGATACTGCTTAATGTAGAGAGTCAAAACAGAGCTATCGATGCAACTGATTGATCAGTTGGTTCATTATTTCCCTTCACATGGCTTGATGCGGAACTAGTCCAAAAGAACAAAGAAAAGAAAAGTTAGTTGGAATTTGTGATAAGTATTATACAACAGAAAATTAAGGAAAGATGTTTTAATGTTGAAAGGAAAGAGTTTGGGGATAAAAGCAATTTTCCAGTAATTGCTATTTTGTGGAAACAACTACTCAAAGGAAAATTTCACAACAGGGCAACAGAACTAAAATTAAATACAAAATAAAATACTGACTTGTGTAGTCAGTGAAGTGTATTTATTGCAACCAGGACAAAGCCTATGCCTTTAACTAGGTTATGAGAACATATTGATATATTGCTAATTACGTCATTCTGAAGTAAAACATGGAATAATAATTATTAAACCAAAGAATCGGCTCTCAAGCAGAAGCCCAAAATGGTGGACTTCATCAGAACTAGCAAAAGTCTGGGGAAAGTATGTGTGAGAGAATAAAAGTATATGATTCTGGAAACTCTTTTGGCCTCTTCATTTCTGAAACGAAGGGCTGCTTCTTCAGTCACACGAATAGAAGGCCAGGGCCACCTGAAGTGTCACCTTACAGAGTCACTGATACACAGACATAGGGAAGGATGTCTGTAGATTGTGGAGTCCAAACACCTGCTGAAGCAGAGTCAGCTACAGTAGACTGCTCAGAATCACCTCCAGTTCAATTTGAATTTTGTCAAGGACAGAGACTTAAAATCTTTCTGGTCAGATTATTCTCACTTTTTTACTTGCCTCTCTTTGTACTGGCCTCCAGTAGGGATGTTTCACAGGTTGCTCACTGCTACATTTCTCCCCCATTGTAAACTACATATGCAGCTGAAACATCCTGGGACCTCTGCAAGGTACAGAAACTATTCCCAGTCTTCTGCTGTACTGGTGTAGCTACAAGATACACATCTAAATTCAGGAAACTTTTCAGTTGGATCTTGCTTTCTGTCCCAGTCTCCATTTAAAATCAAACAAACAAAGAAATAAAAGACAAAGAAACTTCACAAAATCACAAACAACCATTGTTCTGAAAAAATATACTGCACAGTTTCTCACCGGGCCATGTTGCTTTCTGTGCATGTTGACAGATTAAGGGAATAACTATAACAACCGCTGCAAGTCTCAGGGTCCGTTTTTCTGAAGATTTGTTGTTCCCAAAACATTAGAGACAGGCAGATGTTTTACTAGAAGGCCAAACAAAATATCATAAAAAATGATTGATTAAATAATGATGAATCTAGCTCATGTACTGTAACTCATTCGTAACAGTTACAGCAAATTCTAACTAAAAACATTCTTAGTAGAATCACTTTGGAAGAAATCTGTAGCACAGGAGGCAATTCAAAGAGGTTGAAACGACAACATATTTAAACAGCTGGAGACAACACGGGAGGTTCCAAAGGTTGTTCTGTTAACTGCATGCTGCCACTGGAATAAAAATGAATATAAATGGATGAGAAACACCCAGGTTAGATGCATGGTATTAATTTGGATGTTAGGCAGTTAATTTGTATTTTTTATTTTTTATTTAGTCTTTTCATTTTACTCGTGGAAAAAGGATGTGGTCGGTGGTGTTTGTCCACTTCAAGTAATTTTAATGCAGAGATAAATATGGGGCATATTAAGAAAGGCTAGAAAATCTGGGTAATTGAAAAATACTCAACATAAAGAGGCTTTTGAAATTCAAGCCAGAGAACTTCAGGTGAAGCCAAAGGATTTCCTGAACCATTAGTTATCAACTTCAAGAATTTGTGAAGGCCAGCTAAAATCCCTAAGAGAAGACAAGAGAAAGTCAAGTGCAATACCTACTATTAATAAAAGTACAGTAGTATGACCTGGTGAAGTACAGACTCATTCAGATAACTTTAATACATTGAAGATGCTAAAACATGTGATTGCATAATCAATTCATTAGCACCTAGAGGAGAATGAATGAGATAAAATACTTTCAACATTGAGTTGTCAGGAACATCTCTCATAAGACTAGTCTGTGATGAAGTAACTAGCCAAGCAAATAAAGAACAGCAGAAGTATTATATATTGACTTTATTAAGACTTTTACATAGAGTTGGGCCTGATGTGCTTTTTAGCAAGTAGACTATAGTATGGAAGATATCACACATTGGGCACAGCTGGTTGTTCTATAACACAAAGATTTATTAATAAATAAATTAATTAATGATATTAATTAATATTAGCCATTTTCCAGCTTACTCTAGCGAACCTTACACATCTCTGCAGAGTTTGCTTCATACACCATTTTCATTAGTGGCTTGGATTAAGGAATGCTCCTAGAATTCATGGATGATGCTGATCCAGGATGAATGATAGTGAAGAATAAATTATAAAAATTCTTAATATGTTGAACAAATGGTCTGAAATTAAAGATGTAAACCAAAGGGAAAAAAGTGTGTAGTATTTTGATGAGGAAGCAGGAAGTGTAGAAATGCAGAGACTAAGTAGCTTTCCCCACAGAAAAGGGATCATGAATTACAGCTGATGTCAAACTCAACCCGAATCAGCACTTTGGTGTTGCTGGGAGAATAGGGCAAGTTATTTTGCAATATACTGGCAGATAGTCATGTGTGAGACATTGGATGGAACTACTGTTTTCTGTGCATCATCTGGTAGATCTCAGCTAGATAAACACATGTCATTTAAGGCATTATTTCCTGGAAATTTATGAGAAGGATTTAAGAGACATTAGAGGAGACAAATGAGAAGATGAAGAGGCCTGCAAGACATTAACACTGTGCAAAACTTCCAGCAACTGTTATTTTTGTAGTTTGATAAAGTGTAACTGAAGAAGTGAACCTGGTAGAGCTGTTCCACAATATGAATGTTTGCTAAAAATATTTGTTCATTATCCATTGGCTTTAGTTAAAACAAAGAGGATTTTGCTTCTTTGAAGAATGGTTTCTGAAAAACAATTCAAACTGTAAGAGATAGAGGGAAACAGAGAGCATCTTAGCAGCCTGAGTTGCCTCAGTGGAAGATACTGACTGTTGTCTGTGATGGTTCAGGCCATAGTCCAGAGAAAATGGGCTCTGAGAAGTCACTCACTTATTCCCCAAGGATTGCCATGGGAATTCTATTTTTGAAAAGGGAAAACTGAAAAAATTCCATTTCACACTGTGTCTGACTGCCCCCTGAGGATCCCAGTGAAGCCCTACCACACTTCTGCTGCCAAAAGCCAATGCTTGAGAGATGAGAGAGCTTCCTGGGAATATGGTAGGCAGCCACAGGCAGTGAGAACATTGAACAGAGCAAGATCTGGCATCAATCGCATTCACTGTTTGCACGGCCTCTCCCTGCCATTTCCCCATCCTACTGATCCTTTTACCATCAGATAAATGCTACCAGATTAGTAAAAAAATTATAAAATAGGAGATAGCACTTCGATATTTTTAGTCAGCTTCTGTTTTGTCATCTGTAATTATCAATACATGTCAATGGCCAAATCAGAAGAAGCAGGAATCATTCTGAATGCTACATAGCATGGTATAGTATGGTATAGGGAGGGTATGCCCCTCACGGTGCTGAGAATGGAGATTTCACTGAACAACTTAGATGCAGCTGCAGCTTTTCCAGTTGAATGCTGAATGATGGAAGAAGCCTGTGTGTTCGGAAAATGTGGCTGTTTTTCAATACTAGGTGATTGCATGGCAAGACGTGTATTCCACTCACAACATACTTTTCCCTGTGCACTTGTATGGTGCACTCCTTCAGTTAATTGCACACCTGCTTATACCATACAGGAGAAGAAATATAAAACACATTTTTATTCATTTTAACTTAATATGTTATTTTATTGAAATTGCCCACAATATTTTCTTTGATTTTCCAAGATATTTGAAGGAATAGATATTTGCATGAGGGAAATATTTGAAGATTTGTTTTTCTGTGTTTTGCACATCAAATGTGAAGGTATTGAGAAGGCATGAGAAAAGAGCATGCTAGAATGATATATCTCAGAACAAATGAAAATGAACAATGCTCTCCAGTTACAGTTTCATCTCCTTTTGTATAGACAGTTATGATATTAAGGATCATTCATCGCTCATCATGTTTCTCCAGCATTAAAATGAAGATGAATGCAATAATTTTTGCCATTTCCTTCTGGAGAAAGTAAAGATACATGTTAATAATGCTATCAATGGAAAAATAACCCATTTAGCTGAGTGCTGTTTAGGAGATTGCATTCACAACTTCTTTCATTTCACACAAATTAAACCAGTAATGATCCTTGATGGCTGATCAAGTATCTGCTGTATTCTGCCATTTTTAGGGAGACTGCAGCCTGGCTTTGAATTATTTTGTCAGTGATTTTTCACTTTCTGTACCTTGAACTGATAAAAACGGTTGATAAATACTGATCTATTTCACACTGAGACTGAATTTCTGAAAATATAAAACTAAGGAATAACTGCTTAGCTCAGCAGAGGCCACAAATCCCAAAGATCTGATACACTAACCAAGGTAATTATACCTAGCAGTCCACAACAGGGTTATTGGTGTTATTGGCTTTGTAAAAAACAGTTCCAGATTTCAGCAGAAGAACAGGGAGTTTCTGCTGCTATACCTCTTTTTCCAGCTCTGACACCAGGTGTGCTGTGGTTCAGTGCATGTTGGTAAGACCCCAGAGAGCAAAAGGAGAATAAATGCAAAGAGTCCTTTGTTTTGTCTCAGGTCACTGGAGAACTGCAATAAAATTTGATTTTAAAAGATGAACCAAACAGAATCCAAAACAACCAGAACTACAGACCTGTGAAAGACCAAAATGGTGCTGGGATATCCTACCCTTAAGGGGAAGTATTATGGTTCAAATCTGGCCCTAGGAGCATATAACTGGCAGCATCTGCTACTCTGTGCCATAATTTGTGTCTCTCAGGATGCATTTTTTCCAAGTTCCCCTGAGTAATGCTACTTTGAGCCATCATGCCATGCTGGACTCCCAGCACACACAGGCTTTGAGGTCAGTGCAAAACTGCAGTCTGTGGCAGGACTCTTACCAGTGGGGTCTTCTCTAGCACCTCAACACTCATGATGTTTCTTGAGTCTGGAGGATGACCTGTCTTGCTCATTAAAAGTCTTGTGGACTGTCATACTGGGAATGACGAGCAAAGATTTGGAGAAACTTAAGGGATTTAAACCAGCTATTACTTTTTTTTTTTAGTGACATAACTTGTCTAAAGATTCCCTCCTTTAATGGAAGAGCATTGAAAAAAATGCAGTTCTTTTGAGAAGCAAATAAATGTGACATGATATCTGTGTCTTTCTTTGTTTTCTGTATTAGTTGTGGGCTCATACACTGTTTGTAACTGGTTAAAGGAAATAATTCACAGCTATTCTAATGGCTGACTGTACTGCAGTGTGTGTGTGGGGTCATCTCTGCTGTTCTCCTTATTTCCTGTGGGAAACGGATAAGTTTCATAGTCATAGTAAGAGTAAAAACGTCTCCACGCTTACTTTGTTTGGTCTTTTGTGTTTCTTTTATATTCCACAACAGCTGAAATGCTAAGATCTATTTCAGGATATTAAATGAAACAAATAATACAATTTCATCACCCAGTCACCTTTGAGCATACCACATTACCTAATAACCAAGAAGATGGCATTAGAGCAGTGGATTTATGTAACTGCAATAAGGCATAATAATATCTGAGGAAACACGGGAAGGGGAAAATGAATTCAGATATATTAATAGGGACTCGGGATTAATAAAATTGAACCAGATCACTATTAAGAGACTCAAACCCCAGTGATACAGTTGAAACCTATTTCATTAACTTCTGGCTGAAGTTCACAAATCCTCCAGAAAGGTGAGGCTGAAAGATTTCTGTGCTTGTATCAGCAGAGCTGAGAATGAGATAATTTGGGGCAGATGGGAAAGTGTTGCTTTTATATTAGACTCAGTCTCTGGGATGTGTCTCTGTTTTGTTTCATAGATGCGCAAGAAATTCAAATACCTGTGGTGTGGGGGTTCAGCAGAATGAATCCCTCAGACTCTGGGATGCTCTTCTCCTACAAGGTTTCCATGCATGGTTGTTCACCTTCCACTGACACCAGGTAGGTGATGAAATACAGGCCAGGGATGGTCCCTGCCAGTCCAAGGGTAAGTGGGGCTTATGGTGATTTATTTAGACACATCACTGAAATGATCCTGGCAAAGTTTTGGGGGAACAAAGGAAGAAATTTTTATGTCTCCCCATTTGTGTATCAAATGAAACTAAACTAGTAGCATAGAGAAGTCCCACCAATATCCAGATATTTATGCTGAAGACTGTTGGGGTGGGAAAGGAGTTGAGAAAAGTCCAAGGCACACGAGGAAAGTAGATTGAGCAATTGTAGAAATGCTAAGGGAAATCTATGCCAACAACTGTCACTTCTTTATATCTTTGTTAGTGGCACAGACTGTGGGATTGAGTGCGCCTTCAGCAAATTTGATGTGTGGTGTGATTGACACACTGGAGGGAAGGGATGCCATCCAGAGGGACCTTGACAGGCTTGAGAATTTCGGCTGTGCAAACCTCATGGAGTTCAACAAGGCTGAGTGCAGGATCCTGCAACAGTGTCAGGGCAGTCCCAAGGACAGGCTGGGGAGTGAATGAGTCAAGACTAGCCCTGAAGAGAACTTAGGGGTGTTTGTGGATAAAAAGCTCAATATGACCCAGCAATATGCACTCCCAACTCTGAAAGCCTAAAGTGTCCTAGGCTGCATCCAAAGCAGTGTGGCCAGCAGGATGGAGGGGATTCTGCCCCACTACTCTGCTCTGCTTTGCTGTGCTCTGCTCTGCTGAGATCCCACCTGAAACACTGCATCCCGCTCTGGGGTTCCCAACATAAGTAATACATGAACCTGTTTGAACTAGTCCAGAGAAGGCAACTAAGCTTTATCAGGGGGCTGGAGCACTTCTTCTATGAAAACAGGCTGAGAGAGTTGGGACTGTTCCACCTGGAGAAGAGAAGGCTCTGGGGAGACCTTAGGAAATGGCCTTCCAGTATGTAAGGAGCACTTGCAAGGAGGTTGGGGAGGGACTTCTCATGTTNGCTCTGCTGAGATCCCACCTGAAACACTGCATCCCGCTCTGGGGTTCCCAACATAAGTAATACATGAACCTGTTTGAACTAGTCCAGAGAAGGCAACTAAGCTTTATCAGGGGGCTGGAGCACTTCTTCTATGAAAACAGGCTGAGAGAGTTGGGACTGTTCCACCTGGAGAAGAGAAGGCTCTGGGGAGACCTTAGGAAATGGCCTTCCAGTATGTAAGGAGCACTTGCAAGGAGGTTGGGGAGGGACTTCTCATGTTGGCATGTAATGATAGGACAAGGGGAAATCACCTTAAACTGAAGGAGGGGATAGTTGGATTAGATATTAGGAAATAATTCTGTGAGGGTGGTGAGGCACAGAACAGATTACACAGAGAGGCTGGAGACTTCCCATCCCTGGAAGTGTTCAAGACCAGTCTGGACAGGGGCTCTGAGTCAGTGGGAGGTGTCCCTGTCCATGGCCAGGGGGTTGGAACTACGTGATCTTTAAGGTGCCATCCAACCCGAACTATCCTATGACTCTATGACTACTTTCCCCACATTCACCTGTGTCTCAGGCTGTGGTCCCTACCTGCCCTCAAAGCCCCTGTAAGACCTTGACTACGGCAAGTGCTACACTTGGACCTGCTTGCAGCAAAATTTGGTAGGAGAAGGGTTTTTAAAGACATCACTCAATTTCAGAGCTATATATAATGCACCAGCTTGTGTGCAAAAGCAGACTGGAAGAGAAGGAAAACAGAAAGGAAGTATAGGGAAGGAGACTTGAAGATTGCAAATTAATTCTTTTGGTGTGAAAATCTGTGCAATCTGTCTACTTATACAATATGCAATTTACCTATACAGGTATAGGTGCACACACCCCCCTTTTTATAATACAACTTAAATTTTTAAAAATCAGAATTGAACTCTTAATATTTTTTGCCCAAAATAGCCAGTGGAATGTACTTCTTAGTCTGAAAGAGAGAAAAAAATTCAAATTTTCTGAAGGCACCATTCTAATTCCTTATCTGTTTTAGTAGAAATTCCATTTATTTGGATATAAAAAATGACCACATCTTCTACCTGAAGATAATCTTGCTTCAAGATATATTATCTGTGAATGGAAATTTCTATATACACTTTTCTGTAAACCACAACACTATGTAAGAGATAAGTAAGTTGTTTAAGTTTCTTTTGTGTAACTGTATAAAATAATTTACTAAATGTCTGAAATTGGTTGGAAGTTTGCTACAGACTCCAACAAAAAAAGTGTTTTAGCCAGTGGTTCTTTTCATTTATTCACTTCATTAGGCTTAAGTTTTTCTTATTAAAAGCAAGGACAAAAATGATTTGAGTTTTACTGCAGCCCTATAGTGTGTAAATAAATTTTGAAATTGTAGTTATTGTCTGTCAAATAGCGAAGAACCATTTTCTTCTATAAGATTTAACATATGTGAATATAACATATGCATAAATAGCGTATTGTATGTGTCAATATATGACATTTGACCAGCATTTTTCCTGTAACTTCACCTTCCTTTTCAGAAAATGCAGTAAATTAGTTTGCTTCCATTTGTACCATCCATCTTTAAATACATTTGAATCCAAAAAATGGCAGGCAATAGGAAATGGATGCCAATTGGCATCAGTAGAGGAATTTTCTCTTAAGTAATGAGACAGCACAGATGATCAAGATGCCTCTACATATACAGGTTGTGTCTTATATGTGTACATGTATATATGTACACGGACACAGATACAGATGAAGTTAAGGCACGTAGAGGTAAAATGCCTTTTGTATAAAAAAAACCTGTAGATGCATAGAGGATCAATGGTGAGGAAAAAAAAAACCCAGATGCTTGAAATTCAGGTAAAAAGATCATACATTATTTTCACAGTTACACCATTATACTTTGCTGCAAGGTCAGTTACTTCTCTTTGTCCGCCCATCTGCCCAAACTCTGAGGTCTTCAGTGATCTTGGTTTGAGTGTTCTGGTGTCACCCCACATTTTGTGATACTAAATGAAAGGAAAGTACCGGCTCTCCATCTCTCTCCAGGAAGGCTGATTTTTTAGATTAATATCTTCTTGAGACATCTCATGGAGGAACCAACAGGGACCACTACACTGTTTTGAGGAAGATATAACTGCCTGGTTGCTTTGAAATAAAAAGCCATTCCTTTGTAAAAAAAAGTAAATGTCAAATAAAGTTGATAAATTGCTGTGAGTGGGAAATCTTGGCAAAAAGGCATATATACCATTTAGAAAATACACTAATTTATTTGGAAAACAAACTGACTCTATAAGGATTAACAAATCAAGACCCATAATCAATTTTGCCATATTACTTAAAAAGTCACCCATTATTTCAGAAAATATATGATATTTCTTTTTTCAAGGTCTAAGTCCAACAACCCACCATGGAGGGGAAAGATGCTTTTCTGGACATACCATTTTC
Organism: Donacobius atricapilla; assembly: GCA_013397315.1. Taxonomy (NCBI): domain Eukaryota; kingdom Metazoa; phylum Chordata; class Aves; order Passeriformes; family Mimidae; genus Donacobius; species Donacobius atricapilla. The sequence continues at coordinate 56,921 of WBMY01003239.1, read as the reverse complement.
TAAGCAGATATCAGCCCTCGTGTTTGTCAGTAAAGTCTTATGCTGCTTTTAGGGAGGTGTTGACCTAAAGGCAGATCAGCTCATATGTATGTGGAGTAAACCTACATGTCTGACTCCCACTAAGACTTTAGGCAGATGTGATTCTCTCACATTTGTATGAATGTGTTATATTCTGGTGGTCCCTGTAAAAAACTTTCTGGGAGATATATCTGTGTTTTAGTGCCAATGAAGTGGTTAATGTTAGCACCAGTCTTGAGAAAGGCAGGACACACAACAGAAAATACAGATGTTGTCTGCACTTCTTCATTCTCAGCCAAAGAAGGTTAGGGCAGGACTACAACATGGCTTTGGAGCAAAGGTAATTTATGCAAGCCCCTGGATTGTGTTTCACATAAACCCTTTCTTTTTTCCTTCTTTCTTTACCTTAAACGAACATGACCAAATTAACAAAATCTGTGTGGGAGCTTACATTTCAGCCAGAATCCTCAGGCAGTACTAAATCTAGCTCTCTGCTTATGCAGGAGGCAGATGTGTTCCCCTTGTCTCTAAACTCTTGTCCTAGAAAATGCAAATGAGAACCCAAATCAGGTGTCCAGGCCCATCTGCTCCATTTTGCCTCTGACTATTGCTTTTTTAAATTAAATTTTCAGTCCCCAGTCAGAAATATTCTCTCAAGGATGCAGCAGAAGGTCTGAAGGCTGGGAGTGCAGGGAGCAGTTGGGGCAAGGCTCACAATGAAGACCCTCCACTTCTTGCTACACCCACAGTTCCTGTCTCTGACCCTGCACAGCGGAAGTGTGGGCAGAGGAGCACTCCTACCAAATCACAGACCTTGTTCAACAGCAGAAGCAGAAAACAAACTATGCAGAAGACTGTTTTCAGTTTAGGACCTGACAAGTTTAACCACTGAACTGTGATCCCATGGGTCATGGTGCCTTCAGCTTAGCTCATCATCTTTATACTGGTGACTAGGTCCAGAATCCTCACTAGTCGTATTTTCTCTATATATTGCTGCAGTGAAGAGTTCAGGTAAAGTTACAATTTTCAGTGCAGGACCTTCTGAACTTGTTAACTTGTCATTTTAATCACTCTGACAACTGGTGTGTGGGAGAACTGCCGCAATGACCCTATTCTGCCCCTGTTGCATGAACTAACCTATTTACTCAATCACCAAAACATATGTAAATCATTAGGGCTTGACTATTAAATTACAAGAACTATGATATATCAGTTAGGAAAATTTCTTTATTTTACTTTTAATTTTTTTTCCCTTTTTCTACCCTGCTCTTGTGATAACTCACTGGAGTACTGTGTCCAGCTCTAAATCCCCCCAACATGGGTCCAGAGGAGGCTTACAAAGATGATCAAAGGACTGGAGCAATTCTCTTGTGAAGGCAGGCTGCAACAGTTTGGGCTGGAAAAAGCCTGGGAAAGAGAAGGCTCTGAGGTGACCTTAGAGCAGCCTGCCAGTACATAAGGGGAATGCAAGAATGCTGTAGAGGGACTTTTGATGGGGGCATGTAGTGATAGAACAAGGGGTTATGGCCTTAAACTGAAAGAGGGTAGGTTTAGATTAGAAGAAATCTAATCTAAGTAAGAAATCAATTAGGATGAAATTCTTTAGTATGAGGTTGGTGAGACCCTAACAGATTTGCCAGAGAAGTTGTGGATGTCCTATCCCTGGAGCTGTTCAATGCCAGATTGGATGGGACTCTGAGCAACTTGAGCTAGGAACATGTTCCTGCCCATGGTGGCAGAGATTATGATTGGATGATATTTAAGGTCTCTTTCAATCCAAACCGTTCTGTGGTTCTCTGATTCTGTGATTTCAGCCCAAAACCAGTTCATTTAATTTCAACAGGCTTCAAGAAGAAGTAAACTTAAATGGAAATAAACTGCCTTTAATGAAATGCAGCTTGCGAGAGCTGACATTTTCTGGAGTGTCTCTCAGCTCTTGCTCATGTTTTCCGGACTGGGCACTCTCTGCTCAGCTCATTCTAGTGTGCAGCTCCCAGAAATTACTGTGGCCCCCTCTGTTGTTGCTGCTGTCGCTGCTGTCACTGCTGTTGCCCCTTGCCTCTCTGATATATGCACTCATAAATATATATAATTATATACATTTATGCAGTATATAATATTCAAACACTAAAGGATTTGTACTAGTTTAGTCTTCCATGTGCACAGACTTCCAGCTGCACATCCTGAGTGAACACAGACTTACTATTTCTGTGAACAGTACTGAGAAGGTGTTGGTATCTCCTGCAATCTTCCTAGGGTGTCTTGTATGTTCTCTAGTTTTTAACCTTTCAGCTCTTTTACAGACATATTTGTTATTGCCTCGTCATTAAGACTTAATGGGGATGAACACAGCAGCAGCTACAGAAGGCAGATGAGTGTCCCACATCTGTGGGGTGAGGTGTATTTGCAGACCTGTTGTCTTCCCTTTCTATTCTGAAATAAAACAGACATCTGTTTTCATTGTTGCTTATACCTGCTAAAAAATGGAAACAAATAACAGATTGAAATGAATCGAGGCAGGGAATTTTCAGTGCACAGTTACCACATTTTTATAGTCTACTGTAACTAATTTTTTGTGGATACGTTTGTTACAGAAACTGGCTAAATTGCTGCAATGGGGCAAAATATTGCACGTTTTGTAAAGTCCCCAGGTGAAATTCTGTATTAGACAAGAAAGGTGGAGAAAGCTATAGAATTAAAAAACCCTTCAGAAACCTGAAAATCCGAAGTTCTCTTTTCATGACTCAGAATAGAAACACTAAGAAGAACTACAGATAAAAGAGGTATTTTATGTCAATATGTCTAAGTCAACATAGAAAGATTGATGTCACTCAATTGTATACTACAGCAACATGAAACGTTCAAATAGTTCTAATTATTATGTGATTAATCACACACTTAAAGTTCTATTGACTTATAACACTAATAAAACACCATGCGATATGTAATCTTTCTTGTTTTAATAGCGTGTTTGAATTGTTCCAGTGCACCGTTATTTGAGAAACTGTGGTAAGCAAGACAACATTCAGAAAAGTTTATTGACATCTGGGGATAACACAGTTGTTCAGCTAATGGGGCGTCTTAGAAAACTGAAATTCAGCTAATGGACACTTTGGAGTAAATGTGTTAAAATCAAATACAAAATAAAATCCGTATCTGAGACTTAAATAGGAACATTATTTTCAGACTTGTGCTTTTGTTTTCTGTTAGAAAAATTCTTGTTTCTCCACAAAGTTGAAAATCTTACATAAGTGGCTATATATATTTTTACACGTTAGATTTGAATAATCCTAGCATAAAGTGAGTGTCACCATGATGTAATAAGACATCAGAAAGTAGGCTTGTGATGTTACACAAAGTTTGGGGGACACTTTTGTAAATAAATGCAATATTTTTTAAATGAAGATTTTTGCCAATGTCAATAAGCTTTTAATAAAAACATGGCAAAAAAGTTAGTTAGTTTGTGAAAGGCCTTCTGCTTTAGCAAGTGCACAGTGAAGTGAACTCCTCTTTGTGGCCAGATTTACTGCAGCAGTTCAGGATGTGCCTTACACTGAACACAACAATTCCACCAAAGCCAGAACTAAGACCATGTGCTGTAAAGTAGGCACTCTTAAGCCTGGAGTCAGAAAGACATCAGCTGCTGAAGAATTACTTTGAGAAGCTGTAGCCATTTAAGGTGCAAGTCTCAGGACACTTGGAAACCATTTTCAAATAAACTTTGCTGGCTATATTAATAGTTATTTTGTTATTCCCTTTAAATAATTTTTAGTATTAGGAAATAACTCGGAGTTATTTAGACAGAGGTCAGATGGAATGCCTTTTGCTGACTTGAGTATTCAGCAAGAAATTGTTTCCTTATCTTTTAAAAAATGTAGCAAAACGTGTTCAAAATACTGTTTTAAATGTTTGCCTTGCAAAGTGGTGAACTCTTGAAACAAACTTGCCAATAGCTGTCTCATACTGTAAATCGTGAGTCCTGCCCTGGGAGGGTAAAGGAAAGACAGTCAGTAGAGTATGGGACTAATGTCAGAGGTCAATTCTACTTCATTAATGGCCAGCCAGGCACTAATGCAGGTGTGAAAAAAAGGTAAATGCAAAGTAAATGCAGCAGGGAATGGTTTGTAAAAGACCTGTTGCTTCTCTAAATTTTAAGCCACAGAGGAGACCTCTGCTGAACAGGGTGTGAATTTTTGGGGGATAACAAAAAATTCTGCTTCTTTACCAATCTCTCTGTTTCACCTTTCACCTCCTCCTCCTTTCAGCTTCATTTCTGTGTAGGTTTTAGGTGGATGATCTTTGAGGGAAATGAGATACCAGACTGAAAACAAAAGGCCCACAGCAATCTGATGTACGCTTGACCTTCTGTTAAGGTTGTTTAAATTGGTGCCACAAATAAGTGACGAGTTCATGGTAACGCTTTTCATCCAAAAAAAGGGTTTGAAATGGATCCCTAGAGAAGTAAATTGTCTCTCTCTAGCCATTTGCTTTCCTTCTTTCTTGTTCCCTTGCATCTTGTTTTATTCCTGGTTTTTTTTTTGGCACTGGCACTTAGTTGTTACCCAAAACTGCCCTTGGGGCTGCCTGAAAGGCTATATTCCCATGTCCTTCCCACTCTTCCCTACAAGAGCTTTACGACTCATTGCTTCAGGGGCCAGCCCCACTCTGAAACTGCTGCTGACCCTTTATTGAGTCAGTTTGGAGTAGTGTGTTAAACAGAGACTGCATCACAAGTGTAAATTTAAATGCCTATGCTCCTGAAAGAAGACATGTAAGGTGTATTTTCTTTCTTTGCTTTCCTCTACACTAAATGAAATCTAACTTTACCAATAGGGATAAAATTTGGTCATGGAAGTCCTGCCAACTATTCATAGAGCCTCCACTGTAAAGACTGGTAATGATCATAAAGTGAAAAAAATGGACTCCAATGGACTTATAAAAATCTATCTGGATCCAGTATTCAAGATTATATATACAGGTGTTTTGAAGCATCCTTGTCAAATTTTAGACTCTCCAAATGTGCTTATTATCAGACTGTATTTGTCTGTAGGTCATCACAGGACAGCTTCTGTAATTTGCTCATGTTAGGAAGTGCTCAGCATTTCAAAGATAGTTTGTCCTACTCGTAGAAGGACATAAACAATCTGATATATGAATAGCAGCTCAAGGGACAATAACATTTGTTTCTTTTTCCACAGGTAGGAATAAAACCTAAAAGGAAAATATCTGACACAAATCTGGATAGTTGTAGCAGTTCTTACAGTTTCCTCTGGGCTGAGGAGGAAATGTAATTTTTGATGGTGGCTGCCAGCTACCAGGATCCTACACTTGCATATTTCCAAATACAATCATCTATCTCTGTGAGGGTTGAAATGGTAGCTGTGGATAGATGCAGTTACTTGTACAGAGGAACACACATTCCAAATTTTTTCTTATGGGCAATTTTTTAGTTTTGCTAGTTCTTCTTGTTTTACTGTGAATTACATAATATTTTGCTTCTTGGTCTGGGAAATTATGGCAACAGCAAGGTCTCTGCTTCACAAATCCTTATGAGACCCCGCCAAGGTATACAGAAAGACCCAATCTTTATTTTTAAAATCTCACAGATTTTAAACACATCTCTTAATATTTAGAGAATTCTGGAGCTCCCTTATTATTAATTTGAGTTGTTTGACTTCTTCATTTTATTAATTTGGATGTCTGTTCTCCTTCATTGCTTGGGTATTGTCCTTTTCAATTTATAATTGAAGTCAACCCACAGATGCCTTACACTCTGATCATGTCCCGTACTCAGCCCAGATGAGGCCCGTCTGGAGTGCTGTGTCCAGTTTTGAGCTCCTCAGACAAGACAGACATGGAGCTCCTCGAGCAGGTCCAGTGGAGGATGACAAAGACACTTAAGGGACTGGAGCATGTCTCTTACAAGGAAAGAGAGCTGGGCCTGTTCAGCTTCGAGCAGAGATGACTGAGAGAGGACCTCATCAATACCTATCAGTACCTGAAGGGAGAGTGTCAAAGGAGGGATCCAGGCTCTGCTTGGTGGTGTTGAGCAATAGGACAAGAGGCAACAGACAGAAACTGATACACAGGAAATTCCACCTGAATGTGAGGAAGAACCTCTCCACTAGGTGAGTGAGAAAGCACTGCCCCAGGTTGTCCAGAGAGTTTGGGAAGTCTTCCTCACTGGATATATTCAAGAATTGAGTGGACACAATCCTTTGCCATGTGCTCTGGGATGAGAAGGGAGGTTGGATCAGATGACCCACTGTGGTCCCTTCCAATCTGACTTATTTGTGGTTCTGTGTTAAGAAGCTATAATGGAAAATCCATAATTGCTAGTGGTGATCTTATTTTAATTTTGGAGAAAGATACCGTAACAGCTCAGGGTATGTGCTCAACAATTAAGGAATAGCCCTTGTGGGACACATAAGTCTGAGAAGCACACAGGTTATGGTGAAATATACAGTTCCCTGTTGACAAGTCAGTTAAAAAGTCCTTGACCTTGACATTTGTATCCTGAGCTGAAGACTGACAAATATTGATTTCTTTTCCATTGGAATTTCCACGGCTGCCATTGCAGCTAAGAAATCATCTAGGGGAACACAACTTAACTGAATCCGTTTAATTACATGCAGATTCACAGCAAATTTTTTATCTTTCTGAAACTCACCAGCTTGCCTCTGCCTCTAGGCTAAGCGCAGGTGAGGTGATGTATTGCCCAAGAAGTCTCATGTATCACTGTAGGAGTCTCCAGGCAGGGATTTCAGGGAGCCCTGCTGCATGAAGCCGGTGGGTAGACACCATCTGTATGGTTGACATCCTGGGCAGAGAGCCTGGCCAGCCAGTCATATCCAAACATTTCCTGCAGGACTCACCAAATCACACATGAATTTAAGTAGTCAGAAGAACCTGATCCTGCAGATGCAGGAAAAACTATTGGGATGACCTTTGTTCTTAGTTAAGAGAACTGGGATATCCCTTCTGTGTAGACCAAGATAAATCAACAATACTTCTCCCACATGCTCAGGTGCAACAGGTGCCCAGATCAAGTACAAGAATACACAGCCCAATTCAGGACCTCTAAGTGGAGACTCCTGTCATCATTCAGACACTGACAGTTCAAGAGCTACAATTCTTCATGAAAATATCTTCCTATGCAAAAGATCCCAGTGAATCAGACAGGGGCTTGCTTGTTTTCTTGCTTCTGAACAAACACTCTCTCCATGTGCAAGAGGTTCAGATTGGCTAGCGAGTCCTGTTCCTCCCTGTACCTTGTAACTTGGGATACATCATCTCTACACAGACTTAACAAAACAACAATGCATTGTGTGTAAAGGGGCAAATCCTCCTGAAGTCTGTGCACGATTTAATACTTTGTATCTCAGTTATGATGACCTCAAATAATGTGTATTTGTATTGTATTGTATAATTTTTTAAATTGTATTGTATCGTTTGTATTTGTATTGTGTGTTTGTATGTATATGATACATACAAATAATATATCATATTTTATATGCCTATTACAAAACATGCCTATTATAAAAACATATTTTTCAGTACCTCTTTATGGTAGGTGTCATTAAATGTAATTTGTGGGGGGTTTTTTTCCCCCTACATTTGTACTGTACTAAGTGAATTGTTACAACATGAAAAGTTTAAAAAATTTACGCAGTCAGCAAGAATCTGTTTTTTCAAGACCTGTTAGATTGTTCAGCTCTGTGCTTCTGAAGCTTGGTAGATTACCCAGGTCTCATAAATTCTTCTAGACAACACTTCAAAGATCAAATAAGTTCTCAGACAATCTTCTTGCGCTGTCTGATCTCCCCCTCTTCCTTCTTCTCATTGAAGGACCCTGACTTCAATGAGCAACAGAGCAGACCCAGACAGTTTTCTGTCTGGAAGTACTGGAATTACTTAGGCAATTTGCCTAAGTGAATGGTTTACCCTCATGATAATGTGTTTTCATGTAGACAGTGAAATGAGAGGGCTTAAGGAGCATGTTATACATCAAATGTATGAAGGTCAAAGCCATCATCCTCTGCGCTGCAGAGTGCTCCCTGATTGTAGTGAGTCTGTATTAAAAACATATTAAAGAAGTAGCTTCTGTTTGGCAAACACTACAGAACTGTTAAACTTTTCTAGTGATTTGTTTTATTGATTTTTATTGGCAGAAATACAAGAAAACAAAATTATATTGCTTTTGAACTTGGTTTCACAGACTTTACCCACTGTTGGTTATTTAAGAGATTCTCAAACCTAAATAAAATTAGAGTGTGAATTATGTCATGCTGTCAAAAACAGGGCATCTTTCTCTATTTTGAAAATGTCCCTAAGAACCTGCCATGGCTTACAGATCTTTTAGCGGGACTTCAGCTAACAGACAAGAATTATGCTGTACGGAGAAGTTAAACCCACATTTCTACATGGGGGATAAAAGTTATGAAATTAACTATAAATACCTATGTCAACCAAAGAAGTTTTTTAAGTGTCAGCCATTTTGTTAGCCATGCTAAACACCTGTAACTTCAAATCTGGGAGACTTCCTAGCTTGAATGTCATCAGATTGCTTTCAAAGAGGTTCTTAAATGTAGATATGCCTGCTTAAAAATAAGCGGCCACTTCTGCAAACTTGACCTTTTTTGAACAGGGTCAAAGAGCGCACAGTGAGTTTTGCGGTCTGAAGATCAGTGCATAAAAAACCACAGCTCAGTAGCTCAGTCTCTTGAGATGTTCTTGAGATGTTCTTGATGATATACTGCCTTTTCAAACCACATTTACAGCTAAGGACACTGTTTCAGATTACTGAAGTGACAGGTCCAGGTTATTTATCTTTTTATACAATATAAATATATATTATATTTATTACGGTATAATCCTGAAGTTCTAAGCAGACAGGGAGAGAGATGCTAGATGCTGTGACTGATTAGAAAGACTGGATTGGAACAGGCTTTCTGTAGTAGCTGGGTCCTAAATATCTTCAACTTCTTCTACTCTGTCTATCTGAAAGATATGGACAATTTCTCATAAAATTAGGGTTTTCCCTTTTAATGCAACTTTCTCCTTGCGTTTTTCTATCCACAGCTTTCAGATTCTAGCTTGTCTGCAAATTATTGCTGTCATTTTTAAAACATGAGAACAGCTAGATGCAATCTGTTCTGGCTGATATGATGTAAAAGGTGTTGTGGAAAGGACAATGTTTTTATTTTTAAAAACTATGTTTCAGCAAATATTCCTTGGAAAGACCCAGACCTCTATACCTAAGGGACAAAACATGACTTCCAGTACAGGACAACATGCCAGATCCTTTAAATATCTCGTCTCTCTCGGATTTCTGGCATGCCCCTCAAAATAATTTTAAAGTTCTCTGAAGCTGTTCAGTCTAAGACTGGTTTTTCTTTGCTGTCTGTAGGTGGCAATGGCATGCTTTTGACAATGTTATCACTTGTAATCAAATCTTAAATACAAATAGTCTTGCAACTATTCAATTCAGTGGAGTGGAACTGAAATACAATATGTGACACAGAGTTTGGTTTGTTTGTTTGTTTGTTTGTTTGTTTGTTTGTTTAACTACTTGGCTCTTTTCTTAAAAGCAAGGGCACATCCTTGGCTGCCCTTCCATATTTCTGCACTACACAATAGCAATGGTGCAGAAACCTGTCATAAAAAAGCAGCTTATGCAGTCATCTTTCCTGGCAGCAGGCAGAAAACACGATAGATTTGTGTTGCTTGTGTTTCAGCTTTCAGTGGAAAGGACATTTCTGGACGACACGGAAATCAGGCAGCGTGTACCAGTCTTTTCTGTGGGGATAGCTCATGGAAGAGCCTGTGGCCTCCAGAGACTGGAAGGATTGAAGAGCACAGAGCCATTTTACATTCTTCAAGATGCCTGAGAAGGGAGTTTTGAAGAGCCAAAACAAATTTCATTAATAAAATTCTTGTCTTATTATGCAGATTTCTTGCCCAGAAACATCCTTTCGCTTTATATTTTCAAGTATGTAAAATGGGCACAAAATGGAGAAGAACCTGAACAGAGCATTGCAGCATCTGCCATGTAGAGTTTGAGTTTAGACAAATTACAGATAAAATACTGACTGAGTAGCCTCAAAAACATTTAGACAAAATTGAAGGCAGTGGAAATGGCTATGGGTTAAGATATGTCCCAGGTCTTTTTAGAATGCTGACCCACAGCAGGATAGACCTCTGTGGTGCCAGCCTAAATTACAGGAGGGCCAAAATTGTTAGTCAAGAGTCACAGGGGATTACCTAATGAAATCAATCCTGAAATGTTGGCATGGTTTGGAGTGATTGCAGATTTCTTCCTAATTTCCTGCAAGGCTGACATGAGACAGTGTGAGCCTCCAAAGTGTAGTTTCTGAAAAGTTTTATAAGCAAATGTTCAGATTTTTTGTAGTATGGTGTTTCCTGTGTGCTCTTTAGAGAGTATGCAGACTTAAAAATGAAAATGACCTATTCTACTTCAAAGATTTTGAAAGAATGTTACATAATAGACCATCAAAAGAGAACTTTGTGTTTCTGTTTTCAGGGAGCAGTCATAAAATATTTTCATAACAGAGTCTTTCCTCAATTTTGTTTTGATGTCAGTATTACAGAAATGGTTTATCTAGTAGTTATGTCTCAATGACAATGATGCTGTCCCCCAGAAAGCATGTGGATTTCTTGAGGGTATCATAGCATCATTTCACATTTTATGTAATGTTATGCACAAATCTTCTTCAAGAAAAATCATTATTCTAACCCTTACTCAATTCCTTACTGAAATACTCATCTCTGCAGTCCACAAGAAAATTCCCTGTGGATTGACTGAAAAATGGCAAACATATTTTGGGAAATTCTACCATGAGTAACAAACTGAGCCATTAGAAGATCACAGTTCTAAAAAGACAAAACTGTCTGACAGTATCAAAATTTTGTTTTTAAATTCTTCAAGATCCTTATGTAGCTCTAATGGAACTCCAGCACTGCTAAAAATTTCTGTAATTGCAGTTGGAATTAATATAATTTTGGACTCTGATCTTGAGTCATTGTACCTGTTTTTTGTGGAGAAGATAAGGGGGAAAAAAAAAACCACCCTGGTATCTCTATACCCTCTTTCCTTAGGTTGTACTTCTTGTCTAATTGTAACTCTCAGCCATCCATGGCCTGATGACGGTGCCTTTTTCCTGAAGCACGCTGAATACTTTCTGGGAGCGAAAGACACCCTAAACAACAAAAAACCCGGAACAAATAAACAATCAAAATCCCAAACAAAAATCTGAAATGGTTACATTCTATCTGAAATGGAGTCCAAACAAGACAGAGGAATAAACTCTCCAAGAAACCTTGACGTGGGAAAAATACTAGCAGTTTCACAACTGTTTAAACACAATTCTTCCTCTCTTCACAGAAGAAAAATATGAACAATTAAATAGGTGCCTGCACCTTCCCTATGAGACATACACCAGGGACATGGTTTGAAAATGGATGTGGAGAAGATGCTCTGGCGGACAAAAACAGGGCTCCTGGAAAATGTGTAGATGTTGCCCTGTTGACTGACAGACAATCTGAGAGTGAACTTGAGGAAAGGAGCCTTTTGAAATGGGTCTGTGCTATGATTCTGTGTCTCTTGAGTCCAACATCTCTGACTCCCTTGTGACAAAAAATTGCTGACACAATAATTTGCCTGTTCAGCACCTACAAAGAATTGACAGAAAAGTGCAGCACGAGCCTGCATCTGTTCTATTATGCCAGCTGTATGTGTTTACCCTATCCACTTATGTACTAAATTCCTTGCAGGAGTCACAGTGAAAGTTAAAATAATAAAGACTGATTCATCATGGTTCACCCTGACTGAATTGGAGCAAGAATATGCAGTTACTTCTTAAGTTATACCTTTTGAGCTTAGACAGCTACTTTATGAGTCTGAAACTGCCGCTTAGATCTTCATTGAAAAAATGTACCTAAATAATGACATTATCAGCAGCAAGATGAACAAAGCTCGAGGAAATGTGACTGAGGAGCCCATCTATGAGAGACTGGCAAGAACACTGGGCATTGTGCGCCCTGGAGTTGTAGGAGTAGAACTAGACTGAACTTCACATTCCCATTCTATTCTCCTTGTGTGGGGACAAAACTGATTTTCTGCCTGAGGAAACCAGGCACTGAACAACTCAGTCATTGCTAAGTCAAAGACTTGGGAGAGATCAGAGGGTTTTCTGTGTCCCCAGGCAGATGTTTTAAACTGGTGTTTGCCAATAGCAGATGCTGAACATTAGTATTTGCACTCGTATTACAGAAAAAGCAAGTCCTTAGAGAGTTGTAGAAATTCTAGGCGAGTTTTCACTGTCATAATCTAAAATATTTAGGTGAAGATATGTTACTCTGTCCACTTGGAGGAGACAAATTTTGAGAGGACTTCAAGCCGTAAGTTATTGTAAGTACTGACAAGACAAAGAAAACTGTCTCTTATTTTGGTTTCTTTGGGTGTTAGCTAATGTCTGAGTTATGGTCACATATTTCCCTCTTTCTTTTTTTTTTTTTTTAAATTCCAAACGTACCACTCATTCAAATAAATAAACATTAAAATTTCTCTACAATGAGCCTGAGCTGCATATTAAGAAGCAGATAGCTGTTACTAATGATTTATTATCAGACTGTAAGGTTGTATTGCATGAAGCACCACAGATTTGCCTTAGATGACAGATTTGTAATTAATGATCAACATGCTGGAAGAGAAAACATATCAAAAAACTCACAACGTGAAACAAAGAGGCACTGCTACCAAATAGAGGGCGGGGATAGGATGAAAATAAAAGCAGGAGGATTAAAACAAACAAACAAACAAACCAAACCAACCAACCAACAAACAAACACAACAACCCCAAACCCCAACCTGGATAATTTGAAGAAATTAGTTCTATAAAAAGAGAGGCTGGAATATAGAAGAGTGCAAGGTAGCCTCACAGACACAGGAGAGATGGAACAGCTAGGTAGTATAGCAGAAATTGTATAGGTGTTAAGATGGATGGGAAGCTAAATGTGAGTCAGAAATGCTGTGCTGTTGTGAGCCAGGCAGACACCATAAAAAAGAATTTTGTAGACCTAAGACAAAACATACAAAATAATTCTTCTGTTCCACACAGCTTTAATCAGGGTACTGTGTCTAATTTGCACATGACACTTCCAGAAAGCTGTGGACTAACAATAGACAATAAGAGGAAAACAAAAATGTTCAGAGCTTTCAAAAAAAATTTGAAATGTGAGGACTTGAAAGAAATTGAAATTTTTTAGCTTCAAAAGAGGTAGGGTGAATGCAGGACCATGGTAAGCCTTAAAAAATACTAAATGGTCCTGCAAAGTCTCCAGTTTTTCTCTGTCTGAGGACAGTGACAGAGTGGCATCAATTCCTTCAAAAGATTTCATTGTCTTCATCCAACCATGAGTTTTTAAGATTAGATAAGAATGAATGCTGATCCTGCTTTGGGTCAAGTGCATGTACAAGATGTCTTCTTGAGAGCTTCTTCGGGTCTATTTTTTAGCACACACAGACAGTATAGAATATGAAGCTGTGATCCCATGGAAGGGGAGAGAAGCTATGCATTTTTCTTCTTGGCATTTGGGAGCCAGATATACAGTTCTTTTGGATTCCTTTCACATCCCAGTCTCCTTGTTTTGATGATCTGAATTAGTGTTATGCATGAAAAAAGTTATTTTTGTACTCTCACTAAAATTGGTGAGACTGAAATATAGGGAAAATACAGTGTAGGTCATAGAAAACTTTCACTCTTCTGTAGAAGAGAATGTTTTTAAATTACCAGCATATGAATTTGAAGAAATACAGTGCGAGTACAAATTAAGCTTCTGCTGACTGTCCTCAGAATTGCTAGACTAAGAAACACTGATCCTAGCAAATAAAGGGCTAAAAGACAAGAGGAAAGGGATTTTCAGGACTTTTATAAACGGAGGAATATTTTATGATACAGTTCTTGATGCTATTTCTGTGTAAACAGTTACAAATGAAAAGCATATATATAGATACAGATTTAATAAGGCAAGGTACAATGACTAGGATGTGTGCATTGACTGTAAACTCCTGTCCCATGATTCTGAAAGGATCAGTTATGTGTTTAATTTAGAGAGAGAGTTTTATTCTGAGATGTAATTCTGTGTTTTATTTAGAGATAATAAGTAGGTAGATGTGTACCATGTCACTTTGGTTAGTCCTGTCCTTCACTTGTCATTTTTCTTGCTTCCTCTCAGCAAGCTCTTTCTGTGCCCAAGTCACTTTAGTATTCCCTTTAGGCACGTGAGCTTGGCAAGCCTTGCTAAAAGTAGCGAAGAGTGGCGGTTAAGAAATATTCCAGTTCTTCTTCTTTCCAGAGCCTGTCAAATCTATGGTTTGTTTCTCTTAAGGTCAGAGAATTGTCAGGAGCTTGGTGTCATAAAATGACCACAGCACAGGGATGAAACATCATCTTTGTGTTTCTGCTAACCTCTCTAGGGTAGTAAAAACACCAAAAGGGAAAATACAGCTCTCAAATCCCAGAGCCACATAGTAAAGCTCAATTTTCTTGCAGTGTGCATCCTGCCCCATTCTTTTCCCCTGGGAAGACTGGTAGGTTTTCAGGGTCCATTTCCCTCTTAAATGAGCTATTGATGAAGCCAGGGCTCATGCCATTTAAGAACAACTCCAGAATAATATTTATAATGAATTAAGGTATGACAAGACAGAGTACTGTTTGCATAACACCTTTACATTCCTTTGGGGCTTTTGAAGCCTCTGCTTCCTAGAATTATCAACTCAGACCATTCTGCGTGTCTTGGATGCATTTTGGTTAAAACTGCTTGACTTTATTAAAATGAGATATTTTTTCAGATTATCTACTCAAGTCAGCTCAGTGAGACCAAGAAAGTGTTATGTAAAAGATTTTTTTTGGATGCAATTTCTGGTTGAAGGCAAAATATGAACAATATCTTAGTGAAACTTTACAGACATATTTGCTTTCATTTCTGCGACAAGAGCTTTAGATACCTAGTCTCTCAGAGAAAACCACAAGTAAATCAATGGCATTTATATTTTCTGCCTTGTAAATAAAAGAATATGTGGCATTATAGATGACATTAAATTTCCAAATGAAGGATGAGTATTGGGACCCCATTCATTATGTCTTCTCTTCTGTTAATATTGTTCTCCCTGGAATTAGGTTGGAAATGTCTATAGTAATTTAAGGTGTATGTATGTTTCCACTAGCATAAGTTGTGGTTAGTGTTCATTATCTTCCATTGCTCTTGTCAATAATTTCAAAATCAATGTTTCTGCTGCATGCAAAATCACATGTTTTGCACTGAACTTCTTGCACTAAAAAGATAAAGGTGTCAGGAAAGAAGCTCAGTGTTCCACTAGAGTTGCGTGCTGCCTCTGTACTTCAGTCTTGGTGAGGTCTTGAACCCAGAAGGGATGTACAACTTGCATCCCAAACCACAAGTAAAAATCTCTCATGTGTGAGCAGGGGGAGCTATCAAGGTCTTCAAACCATGCTGAGCTGTACAATTCTTTGGGCTAAATGCAAAAAATTTCATGCAAATGCAAATCTCTGTCAGCTGAGACTGTATCTCTTAATAAATTTTACCATGAAGTCCTATACACTCTACCCTTCTCACCTGATTCCTGCTGATTACCTATCTCCAAATAAAGCTCCTCAGCAGCTTCTATAGGAATCTTTGTTTACCTGTATTCCAGATGTTTTCAACTTTCCCTATGAGGATGCTAAACAAATTCAACCACGATATTAGGGCACTAGGGGATGTCTTGTTGATAAACAATCCCAAAATGTAGCTTCAGGGTACCTGGTAGATTTTCCTGTGTTTGTCTATGAGTGCTGCAAAGCTACTCTTGAATCACCAGGCAAATGTATGTCAAGGCTACAAAGGGAATGTGTGATATTCAGGAAGCAGCTCATCGGCTTGTGGTAATTCTCCACATTTCCCATGGTGTTGTGGAGCAGGGCTCCCCTCCGAAACAAAGGTAATTCTGCCTTTACTTACGTGAGAAATTAACTGATCATTTCCTCCCTCAAGCACAAGATTAAGCCACCTAGAACTCCTGAAAAGATCCTCATTCTTATAGACTTCCTTTCCTTGATTCATCAGCTGTCCAGAGGGGACACATTTTTCACCTGTGTTTTTCTCTGCTTTGTGTTTTAGAAATAGATTTTGCTCCCTGTGAGGAGCAAAATGATATCTATCATGATATCCCTCATGATATCTATTCACCACAGACTGCATACACAGGTAACATAAGTTCTAACTGAGGCAGCATCTGCAACTGGTGCTACATTCTCAAAGGCAGGGCATTGATTCCCATTCTTTTGCTTCATTGTCAGTGCTAGGTAACAACAGGAATTAATGCTGGCCTTCAAAGTGTGCTCTTGGGACTGCTGTGGGCAGACTCCAACTGTCCCAGTGCTCAAAGACCCTTCATGACTTAGCCCTAGAGTGGTTGTTTCCCAACACTAAATTTTTTGTGTGACCTCCCTAAACAAGATGGCAGATTAATTAAAGAGTTTTATTGAATGCATGCCGGGAGTTCTTTCATTTCCATGTGGATCCACATGTACATAGAAGCAGCAGAGAAAGACAGAAAGGAAGAGGGATAGTGGGAAGTTTGTGTTAGCAAAAAGAATTGTGTAAAAAGTGCTTCTTTCAGGGACTAAGTACGTGGACAAGGGAACACACACACACTATTCTGCTACGCCAGAATGCAGATTTACATTTGTCTCAGAGCTTTAGCTCAGCAATATATCAGGGACCAACACCAGCAATGGTACAGACAGCTCTACTCCAAAAAGTTTAGGAGCTCTGGTTTTATTTTAGTCTTTTCTCAAATCAGAAAATATATGTAAATATGCCTTATATTATTATATAATCTATAGACTCAATGTGCACTTCTAGGTAGAAAAGGTCAGAACTTAGCCAGTGACACAGCTAGCCCTTTTGGAATAAACCACTGTAGGGTGCAGGTGTCTGCAGACTGTCCAAAATCCTTAAACAAAGGTGCAAGCAGGTGAAGTTTTATATCAGCCACTTTAAAAGAGAGGGCAAATAATTTTGTGTTCAGTCAGCTCTTAGAGCAAAGCAAGACAAATCATCTTCAGTGCACCTCTGAGGCCAGATAGAAGCCTTACTGCCCATTCCACCTGAAGCCCTGAGCAGCAGTCCTGGGGAAAGACGCGGATGGTCATGGACGGATGCTCTGTCCATTGCTTTTGCCTCTCAAGCACTGGGCAAGAAGCATCTGCACCAGACAGATCAGCAGTACAGCTTCACACTTGGACACTTACACTCCACCCCATAAAAGCCTACTATTTAGGATTTATGTGAGTGGAGTGAAGTTCATCTTGTGTGAAACATTAGCTAAATCCTCATTTATTTCTTTCCAAGTTTTATGTAAATCCAGATGATCTGGTGCACCAAGAAGGACATAATCTGTTTTATTACACATGTGTGTGCACTCTTAATTACTTTGAAACTTCAGAGCTAAGACTGAATTTTCGACTTGCATGACATGGACCTACACAGAAATAAGAACATGCAAGGAATGCTGCTTTACTCTCTTATTTTACTCTCAGCTCATCTGAGCCCCCTGCCTTGCATTGTTGGAGTGCTCAAACTCCTTCTGAGAGGTCTGGCTCCTTGGGTAGCTCTGTCAGGGCTGTAGCCCATCCACTGAACAGTCATGAGACAAAATCACTATGTGGCTTGGATTCCAAAGAAGAGGGAATCTATTATAGACTTCTAGGTATCCACATAGAATGTACTCATTAAAGCACTTTGAGACAACTTAGATGAAATGCCTCAGATGTCAATGCAGACCCTCCTTTCTCTCTCTGTTGTGCTGTGTCTAAAAGTGAATTCAATTTCCTACTGAGCGAAAAGGGAAAAAAGAAAGGGGGGATAACCAGAGCAATTTGACTTTAGCACAGACACAGTCTTTGTCAGATGTAAAGATAACAAACAAGCAAGAAAATGCCTCTTTGGGAGGTCAGTCATGTCGCCCTGATTTTTTCAGCCTTCTCTTCTGTTTCACAGTTTCATGTTTTAAGTTCTTTCCCACGGTCTAGTCTGTAAACACTAACCAATGTTATTGTAGTTTCAAAATAGTTTACATTCTTTGTCTTAGAGATACGGACAGCTGATGGACCGTTGTCCTGACCAATGGGATGGGGAGAGGTCTCAGCCTTCTCCCCCAATCCCTGGCCTTTTTAAAAGATACTATATATTGGAGTCAGACTTTCAAATAAAGTAGAGTTTTTAGTTCATGCCTTCTGATCAAAGTGTGAGTGTGTGTTTGTGTGTGTGTGTGTGATGGATTGTGTCACAGTCACCCAGCGTATCAGTCAAAATAATGTCATTGACTGCCCATCCTTCTGACCATGCTCACTGCTTCAGACACTGTGTCACTGACTGTGGAAGTCACAGTGTACTTTCTTGATAGCCCTATAACTTGTCTGCGTAGCTGGGAATACTTTTCAAAGCTCATCTTGAAGTCTGCTATTGGTCCAGATAGACCAGGATAACAGGAGACCTGAGATATATTTTTTTCAATCATTATTGAAAATTTGAAATTTATATTTGGACATGTATTGGAAAGTATTGACCTTATTGCTTATTTGCTGTATATCCTACCAGGGTGAATCAGGGATGTGGTTGTACAGAAGTAAACATAAACATAATCAATAATTCTGCCTTTGTGATCATTGTCTGTAACAAGTCTGTTCTTCCTAAGGATTTGGGGGAGTTTCCCTACTCCCTTTCATCTCAAATTAATACATTAGAAGCTTTTCCCTCACTATACTGCATTAATGCTGAAGCCCTCATAAAACATACATAAGGGATTTTGTGCTCCACATGTAAACAGTTCATAGAGACATTTATGAAGAAGAACTAATCACATCTCAAGTGCAAACCATAGACTGAAATGCATCCATGTATTTTGGAAGGGTCCCAAACCTTAAGAAGACTCCTAGAAACCTCTGTAATCAAACCAAGACCCTGAATATATGGTCAGAGTACATAAGAGATAATATGATTTAGATTTGAAGCCTAAAGTTTCTTGTTTTTCAGGCATTTCTTTTTTCCTGTTTACCACTTTGCAATGAAAATTTTGGAGCAAGGGATAAGAGACAGAGAGAAAATTAGCTGGTTTTTCTTTACATGGTACTACTAGCTGCTTGCCTGGTAGTTGGAAGGAGTAGAGATAAATGCTTAAACACTTTTTAAAGATTTACTGTTTTGGGTAGAACTTTGTCTTTAACACTGTCACAAGACTTAGTAGAAAGCTTTGCTTTTTGAGATCAATAAAGAAAAGTGTTAATGTGCTACAAAGCTCAACTGCAATACCTTTGGTTCAACCACATTAATATAAATATAATTTAATAACAGCGCAGAAGTGTTACCAACTATGCGAGAATAATGATAGTCTGTTTCAGATGTTGTTTCTGAATTCAAGTCATGAGGACATGACAATGACAGCTTAAATGTGGAACTCTTTACACCCTTCTCTGTCTCTTCAAAGTTAAATCTAAAAAAGTGAACTATAAAATGAATCCTGGAAATCAGTAACATAAATAATAAATAGATCAATAAATAATAAAACGTACATAATTTCCCGCTTACTCCAGGTCTGAAGCCTGCGGCACAAGAAAGACATAGGCCTAGTGGAGTAGTAGAAAGAAGGGCCACTAAGATGATCAGAGGATCAGAGGAACACCACTTTCGTGAGTACAGGTTGAGAGAGGTAGGATTGCTCATCCTGGAAAAGAGAGGGCTCTGGGGAGACCTCGTACCAGCCTGCCAGCACTCAAAGAAAACTAAAAATGAGGGCATGGGCAAATAGTAATAGGACAAGGAGGAAGTTTTAAACTAAAAGAAGATAGACTTAGATTAGAAATAAATTACTTACTGTGAGTGTGGTAAGGCACAGGAACAGTTGACCAGAGAAGTTGAAGATGTCCCATCCCTGGAAGTGTTCAAGGCCAGGTTGGATTTGGCCCTGAGCAACCTGGTCTAGTGGGAGATGTCCCTGCCTGTGATAGAGGGGTTGGAATGGGGTGGTTTTTAGGTCCCTTCCAACCCAAGCCTTTCTATAATTTCATTATGAAAGCTGATATTTCTCATCTCTTGGACTGACTCCTCAAGTCAGCAGATACTATATTCTGTCTGAGTGCACTTGAGTGAGTAAATATTTTCATTTTAATATAATTTTATTTTCAGAGACATGAATTTTGGGAAACAAAACCCACCAAAACCATGATTCCCACAAACTACCTGTGACCAGTTCTCTTGAGGGACAGGACAATTCAAGCAGTCAAACTATGTCTTGCCTGCAGTAGAACCCAGGCAGTTGGTTACTATCAAGCAAGATCATGAGAGATCTCTCCAGCCTAGAGGACGTAATTATGTAAGTTTAATTTCATCCCACTTGGTTGAGTGAAGTCTTTTAAATGTTAATTATATATGAGAAGTCCCCTCATTATATTCTGTACAGAGGTTAACATTTCTGACCAAGAAAGAATATTTGATGATAAATCACTGCAAAAGGTTTGATTACTTTTGGGGATGAACAAGAGGCTTATAACTGTGTTCTAATGTCATCAGTATAGATTTCTGATGGTTACGTCAGGGGAGCAATTTTGAGGCCATTTTCCTGATCAAAAGGAAAATTTTAAATTGCAAAAATATTATAGCCCATTAAATAAGGATGTGAGTGTCATTTTAGTATAACTAACTTAGTTAATTTGGAAGCCAGAGCTGTCATTTGGCGTACAATCATCCCAAAACTGTAATAGTATAAGAATAAGAAATAACATTCTGAAAGCCTTTTGTCAATGTCGTTTATATCTCCACTGTGTTAGTGACCCATTAAAAGCATGCACCCAACTAACATATACGCAGATAAGGAAGTTACCAAGAGAAGCCACTTAATGAAAATTGACATCATTATGGGATCTTGTGAGACCTAGCAGCTTGTGCATGGCAAACAGCATCCTTCAGCTGCTCTTTGCATCAACACTTATACTCCATTCTTTGGGTCTAGTCCCGCAAACTGCTGCATACCTATGTAGAGGATGTGTGTCTGTGTGTATCAGTGTGCATGTTGATTTGTGCTTATTTTTGCATGCATCCTTCAGACCTAAACTGGAAGATGTCTGGCCAGTGCTATCAGATTTAGAAAGTGAATGATGTTGCACAATGCTTACCAGTGCAAAATAAAAAATAGCCCAAATTTAAACCAAAAGAGCTCTTCAACTAGTGTGCAAGCATAGGCCTTTTCATCCAGAGGATCAAAGTAACTTTTCAAATGTAATAAACTAGTCTGTTTTGCATGGGGACTTGTGTACACAATCATGACATACAAAGGACATTCAGAGGAAGAGTGCCTCAAGAACTTGCTGTGTACTTAATGAAAATTAGACCATATTAAGAATTCTCTCAAACAGCCTGCTTTGCTTTGGAATATGCCTCTGTTTGCTATGACAGAAACAAGTCAACTTTCTTTCCTACCACCTTGGTTTAATTACCTACTGCCCCTGTGCTAGCTAGGTTTATACTTTGATATGTAGTTGCTTCCCTATTTTTACAATCTCACCTAGTTTTACAATCTTGCCTAGTTTTCCAGCTTTCCCTCTACTCTATTCAACAGCTATTCTCCACAGAGAATGGCTTAGAGTACACCCTTCAAGGGATGCAGTTATAGAAGACTGGCAGAAAAGAACTGACCAGGGACCCTCCTTGTCTGAACAGAGGCATGAGAATCTGACAGGTTGGAACAAGAAATCTTAATACACCTGTAGCTATAGCACTCATGTCTATGGCGCACTCAATGTTTATATACTATAACTATTTATGTTTGTCCAATACGTATTTATTCTATACATTTACATTTATTTCTACTTTATAGGGTTTTTTTTCCTAAATACATTTATATTTATGTACAACATTTTTCTTTCATCTCATCCAGTTTGATTTGTTCACTTTGTAAATACTTAATATAGCTCACAGTTTTCATCACTGGTAATGAGAATTACTGAAATTTTAAAAACCATTTGGCTCTAATACTTGACACAAGAAAGGGAAAACCAGAAACATTCTCTCTGGATTATTCAAACAAGCAGCACCCTCGGTTTCATAGTTATTTTTAACTGCATTCTCTTTCTCTTCATTTTGCTGCCTTTAATTCTAGTTTCTCTCTACTGCACAACTGATAAACTGATGCCTGTGATTCTGTCTTAGATCCCATTCTATTACATGCTTATCTTTCAGGAAGAGCAGATGTTCCCATATGTGCCCTATCTTTATCCTCTGATGCTTTTGCTTTGCAAACAGATGATTGTATTTCCATTGCCCTCTGTGTCTGGAGAAAAAGATACAGCACTAAGGAGTTTTTCTGTGGTGCTAATCAATGGGGTTTGTAGGCAACTGGGCTGATCTCTTTCCTACATTGTCTCCAATTACTATTATTCTCAGATATTTTCCCTTGACCTCTGTTCTTTGTCTCCTCTCCCCTCCTCTAATCTTAATTTCCTCTGGGATTTCCTTTCAGCTTCTCAGTCTGAAGAAGTAACAAGAACTTGCAAAAGTTCACAGAGGGCATGATCCTACTTTGCTGTTTCCTCCCCCATTTTTTGTCACTGCCTCCTATGAATGCACGCTGCTGCAGGGAGGCTCTGGGCAGCACCTTGAGGACAGACCGCAGGTGTCATATGTGCGCAGGCAGATCTGTGTGTGTGTGGGTGTGTGGGTGGGGGGAGGGCCCGACACAGCCTTTGGAAGTGTGTACAAGGACAACTCCTTGGGGATACACATGCAGTCATAATATGGTTCTGCTCTCCCTGCCAACAGCGTTTGGAGGTCCAGTGCTCTCCACATCCAAAAGTCCTGTCCCTTCTTGTGCTCCACAAAGCCACTACCACTATTCTGCTTATATGCTATGAGGCCTTTCCACCATAAATTCTGTTTTTTGCTAAGCAAGCTGAGATTAAACCACACCCCATGTATCTCTTCTTCAGCACACTTCTTCTCATTCAGGTGCTAAGCACTGAAAAGTCTCCTGATAGGGACTGTCTCAATAACAAATTTCTTCACCTGTTAGTAGAGGCAGTGCTGGGAGAATTATGTAAGAAAATCTGACCATAATTGTAAGATGTTTTAGGCCTTTGGCTCAGCTGCTTAAATGCATTGGCCAGCTGGTGGTGTAGAATAAAACAGGTCTGTGTCTGCAGAGCAATGCATGGGATGCAGGAGACCTGAAGCCTGATTTATGTACATTGCAGGAACTTTATTTTGTATTGCCTGAGCTGAACCTCTAGACTGGACACCTGTTACTGACTGTCTTGTCTTTTTGATCATCTACTTGATGACAGTGCCCTGCCATGAGAAACAAACTGCAGAAAACAAGGCCAAACAGGAAAAACACACGTCCCAGCTGAAATATTCTGAGATTATAGACTCATTTACCAAACTATGGCAACGTGAGAAATGAAGCCCACTCCTCCAAAATTTTTAAGTGTTTAATACAGGATAATAAGGGGTAGATCAATAAAGCAAAAGTATCAGTGCTGGGTGTACGGCAACAGCCAGAGTCACACCCAATTCTTTAGAAAGCAGTCCTTTATACTGTTGTAGTTGCATTACTTCCCCAAATGACTTTGCACGTTTCTCCCAGCCCGAGTTTACCACAACTCCTTAGGTTGCCACAGCATTGCATAAGTCCACAGTGAACAGTCTCCGAGGGTCCATCAGGGAGGCAGTCCGGGGTGGTCTTCTGATGCCACTTTAGACTTGGTATTTTGCTTTTATAGTATCTTGTTCTCTGCCTGTGCTATGTTGGTTATCCTTTTTGCAAGAGCAGTCACATCTAGTGATACATATATTACAAGCNCATTAATGCTGTAGTTGTTGTTGTTTGTTTGCTTTGTTATAGATACTAGTAAAGAGCTGTTACTCCTATCCCCATATCCTTGCCTGAGAGCCGACTTAATATCAAAGTTTTAATAATTTGGAGGGAGGGGGTTTGAATTCTCCATTCCAAAGGGAGGTCCTGCCCTCCCTAGCAGACACCTGTCTTTTCTAACCAAGACACAAGCACACTTACATCTTGTGGTAGTCTTGCTTCATGCACAATTTCAGTTATACTGTCCACAAAGGCAATTACAATTTGCACTATCTCTAGCTACAAAAATGGTTACAGTTTATAATAATTTGCAAAAGCAAACACATAATAGCAAAAGCCAGCTGTTACACAGCAAATTGTAACAGGCAACAAAAGTTTTCTTGGACAATCTATATTTGTGGGTCTAAATACTCTTTTAGATTTATCCTTAGCTGCTGTTTCTCACTGCCATTTTTTTGCCACAGAAACCTTTTGTTCTGATATTTATTCCATATAGCATTTCCAGATACAGACACTGCACAAAATAGTCATATTGGAGATTTCTTTAATAAATAGACGATAATCCCTATATTATTCCTGCCTAGGCTATTATGAGACATTAGGCCTTTTATGAAATTTCTGTAACATCACGCCTTCTGCTCTTTGTGTTACAGTAGGGAATACACGTAGATTGCAGAGCATTATTTAGTATTCAACTACTTCACCCAGCATCCCCTCCCACAAAGGATATTACAGAATTAGACAGGGGTCAGAGCAGGGCACTGAAAATATTTAAGCACATGAGAAATCTGGTTAGGAAAATAGATTTAAAAGGCTACAATTGTTTATTTGTCAAAGGCTGTGAATAAGAGGAGACATGATAAGAGCATAAAAAATAATTAATTGTTAAAGAGAAAGCAGAGCAGAAACCTCTATCCTTCCTGTCTTGTAACATCTGTGACAATGAAGCATTCAAAGAAATCAAAAAGTGGCAAATTCAGAACTGATAAGAGGAAATATTATCCCATACAAACGTAATTAGACTGGAAGCAATTACCAGTGACTGCCCTGCTGACCAAGAGTGCAGTTCAAAGTTAAAATTCAAAAATAAAAGACAGTGTGTTCTTTGTATAAGATACATAATAGTAATGAAAAAAGGGGAATAAAAGGTGTCTAAAAATCTTAAGTATTTCCAAGAGGCAAATCAATTTACAAGTAGTAGATTGAGATGTGCTCTGTGTTTCCTATCTGCTTTTCACTTGATTGCACTAACCTTCCTGAAAGTACATGGGCTTGGCCTCTCAATGCACCCATCTGGAGTCACATATGGAAAACAAAACACAGGACACCTGAAATTAATACAACAGGCTGTGAACTTCAGTGCTGAGAAACGTGTGGTTACTACCGTCTTTTCTTGGTTAGTTGTAGTTTAGTAACTGTCAGCACATAGAGGACTGCATCTCAAATTGCCTCTGCTCAATTTTCCAAACTTATCTGGATACACTCTGAGAAAATATGAGGCAAAATACTGTCATATTTATTGGTTGTCACTTCATGAATATTTCATAGACACAGGAAAGGTCATTTCCATTCTCCCTGCTCATATCTTTTGGAGGAGAAACAGATCTGTGTTTTACAGTTTGAGATGCTTCACTACAAGGATCCCTCATAACCACCTCTCCAATCTCAGGTCCATAGCCTTCCACATCTTGTGGACATGTAGCTGTGGTTACAGGAGAGAAAAAAAAAAATCCCTAAAGTCATAGTGGAAAATAAAGGTTGAATTATCTTGGCATGGAACTTAAATATATAATCAGATCAGAATCCTAAAGGCAAGATGTTTTAACCTAGTTACCCCCACAGTTGCTTTGCACACAGTAGTATGTTCTAGCAACATCTTAAATAAATATTTTACTTAATACTGTCCAACACTGGTGTTCTTGCAGCTTTTTCCAACATTTTCCTAGCTATTTTTTCAGTAGTTGCCTAATTTCTAGGCAGCCTCAGGAGGAGAAGTGGAAAGAGAAAAAACACACCTTGAAAGTAGAGAGGGAAATTCAAGAAAAAAAAGTGTGAGTATGAGAACAAATGACCTATGGGAACAACTCAGTTCCTCAGGAAGATTTGTCCATTGTCAAGACAAACATTCTCTTGTTGGCAAAGTGAATGTAGGAGTATTTATATGAACAGGAATTACACATTTCTCTGTGTGTGAAAAGGGCATTTATGATCTTGACTATGGATTTTGGATGAGACAGTGATTCAATGGTGCTCTCAGTGCTTTGGGAGAAGACAGAGAGGTAAGCAATGACTTACACCTGCACAGTGCACATTAAGAGTCCAGTGGACTCATTTTATATAGTAATTTTTTTTATTATCATGCAAATTGCCTAGTGACCACAGCACAATTTAAATAGGTATCTGAGAACGGAGGAGTGAAATAATAGGAAAATAATCCTTTGCTTCTTCCAGTATGGATGCATGAAACAGGTTAAGACAACTGAAACTTATAGAGACTGCTGAATCTGTCCCTCAATCACTGTTGACAGATTACTCATTTTAGAAAGTGGAAGCTCTTAACATATTTTAGATAATTCCATATATTGTAATTATGTTTGTGTTATATATTAATGACTACTTTAGAAAAACTTACTTTGATCTGCACCAGAATAATTAATAGATACTCAAATACTGACTTTTTTTCTAAATATGGTTCAGATTTTTAATTTGTCCATCTGTGTGCAGCAGGTTTTGATGATTAAGTATTTTTTTATAAACTTTGTTAATTAAAAACTTCATGAAGCTATATTTGCTTTTATAACATAAATCAGCATATATTTTAAAAATCCCAACATAGACAAAATGAGAACTATTTGATTTAGAATATTTTTAAATACTTGTTTTCTACTTCAATTTTAACTGGAATTTTCTTTTTCATGCCAGAAGCAGAAAAGCCACTTCATTCTTTTGACTGGCTCTGAATGAAATACAAGCAAGCCAGGGAAAATTTATTTCACTAAACCATATGGTACAGTTGAAATAGAGTAATTTTCCAAGTCAGTCTAAGTATTTTGGGCTGAAATTCAGGAGTTGTCGAAGTATGGGATCAAATGAGGATAAGAATTAGTGTGTTAGGCAAGTATTTCTTAGAATCTCCGCCCCTTCTTTTCAGTGTAGAATAGAACAGAATAGAAGAATTTCAGTTAGTAGAGACCTACAACAGTGATCTAATCCAACCGCCTGATCTATTAAGAGCCAGTCAAAAGTTAAAGCACATTCTTACATACACGGTCCTAGTGCTTGTTAAACACTCACAGACTTAAGGCTTTGACACTCCCCCTGCCCCCTTAAAGAAATCAGTTCCAGGATTAACCACTGCATGGTAAAGAAATGTTCCCTAACATCCTGTCAGTACCTCCCCTGGCACAGTTTGAACCATTCCCATATGTTCTTGTCACTGGATCCTAGGGAAAAGAGATCAACATTCCCTCTCCAGGTCTCCCCTAAGGAAGCTGTACAGAGCAATGAGGTCACCCCTGAGCCTCCTTCTCTCCAAACCAGGCAAACCCAGAGCCCCCAGCTGCTCCTCACTGGATGTGCCTTCCAGCCCTTCCACCAGCTCTGCTGTCCTCCTCTGCACCGTTCAAGGACCTTCCCACCCTTCCCACCCCTTGGGGCCCGGCACTGCACACAGGACTCAGGGTGAGGCCGCAGCAGGGCTGAATCCAGCAGGATGATCCCAAGCACAGCTGGTGCTGCTGTGTCTGATGCAGCCCGGGATGGGGTTTGCCCTCCTGGCTGCCCGGGCACACACTGCTGGCTCACCCTGAGCTGCTGCCGACCAGCACCCCCAGATCCCCTTTCTGCAGGGCTGCTCTACACACACTCCTCTCCCAGCTTATACTTGTGCCCAGCTTTACTGCATCCCAGGGGCAGAATCTGTATTTGTTCTTGTTAAATTTCATGCCACTGATAGTTACCCAGTGCTCCAATCTATTTCAGATCCCTTTGCAAGGTTCTTGTCTCTCAAGAGTCAAAAGTACCTCCCAATTTGGTATCGTCAGCAAATTTGCCAATGGTGCATTAAACTCCTGCATCCTGACCATTGATAGACACATTGAATGGAAATTGCCCTACAACTGAACCTTGAGGAACACCACTGGTGACTGATCAGCAGGCAGGTGTAGCTCCATGCACAACAGACTTTTGAACTGTGCCCTTCAGCAAGTCCTTCTCTCAGCACGCTGTGTTCAACTGGACAGCTTATCCAGAAGGATGTTGAGAAGAACAGCATCAAAACTCTTATTAATATCAAGAAAAACAGCGTCCACCATCTCCTGTTCATCCACTAAACATGTAACCTTACATCAAAAGATGTCAAATTACTTGAAAAGGACTTTCCATTTGTGATTCCAGAAATTTGTTGACTGTATCTGATTACATTATTCTTTAAGTAATCTTCTGCATATTTTGCAGGCATTGAAGTTTGAGAAGCAGGTAATAGGGTTATTTTTTTCAAAAGTTCAAATAAGTGAGAAGAGAATGTACTTACAGTCTGTCATTAATCATAAGAAGATATCACAGATTGTTTCCAAAAGTGGCATTGACATATTTTCTCACCAGAGAATGACAAGCTCTTCTGTGTGAGTGTTCACAAAATTTTGTTGAAAAAAACCCTTGAAATTATTTGAATGAATCAGGCAATGCTTCTTCATACTGTGAATTGGGTAATCTGCTCTCCTGTTGCACCTGAATGAATCTGAACTCCACCATCCCCATCCAATTTATTAGCGCTTGTTGTAATAATGAGTAGACATCATCTATGGGGTAATTTTTTTTCTCCAGTTCTAAGAAAGTCTCATTTTCTTAGCATCCTGTAGCTCATATAAGCAAAAACAATTATATTTTGTTTTTTTAACACAATGTTTCATCAATCATCTCTTGAAGAAGAGAAAGGGAGAGAATTCATTTTCATAGCAATTTTTCTCCTGCCCAGCCTCCTTCTAAAACAAAATCAAATTGTTGTTCTTAAAGCACCTTGTAGTATTCTTTGAAGAAATCTTGCCAGGATATTTTCATGCCTACCCAGAGAGATGGAGCTCCTGGAACATTTTATCAGTTCAATGAGGACTGAGAGGCTAAGGAAGATAAAAGACACAGTGTTCTTTCAGTCAAATTCTTCCTGTTTCGATAACACTATCCTTTATGAAAATAAAAGGTCATCAGTTTCTGCTAATTCAAGGTCATGGACTAGCTGCATAATTCAGATTTCAGTTTGAAAGAGAGATCTCCATCTGTATGTGGATAAATAAATTGGGAGAGGTGCTGATTCTTATATATTATGTAAATATTTTGATAATTTTAGGAAAAATTTATTCCTTGAATAAAGTAAGCAAGTGACATAAAATCAGCTCAGACATTTAACAAGGTACCTCTGACAATGATATATTACCTAAAACAATGACATATCAAAATTAAGTGCAACATGTGCTATAATGCACCTTTAACAGCTGTTATATACCAGCTATACACAGAGAAAGAGTTGCTATGGATTATCAATGAAACACTTTCAAATATTCAGTGGGACAGCTTCACCTCAGATTTGTAACAGTCACGGACAACCAGAATTTTTCATCAGACCTTCCTGTAATAAGGGATGTGAGTAAATTTCTGTTATGTGAACATTTCACCTCAAAATGTGCCTTTTTCCTTAGAGATTCATCTTTTTCTATGTATCAAGCACTGAAGTTATCTGAAGCAGCAAGACTCTTCTGTTTGGTTTCACAGTAAGACTTCAATACCACTGAAACAGAAGTATATGTATACCCTCAGAATCTATCTGAAATGTGGTTTTGTTTGGATTTTTGGTTGGTTGGTTTGTTTGTTTTTGTAGGGGGTTATGTGTTTTTTCTTCCAACTTTACTCTCTATATTATAGGTTTAGCCCATCATCAGAAAAAAAGTATTCAGTGGCTTCATTCTTATATGTTTTTCACTTCCACTTCCCTGGTGAATTTCTTCAATCTCTTGCAGATCTCCTAATTTTGTGCATAAAATATGGATTGTCCAAGGTTAGATCTCTGCTTTAGAGGGAAAAAAACCCAAACTTTTTAATGAGTCTTTGTTTTTGGAATTACCTGAGACAGCAATAAGTACTTCAAATGTAAATTATAAAATCAGAAAGGCAAATCTTCAATTTAACTCAAGGAAGATTACAAATATAATTGAGGCAGCATACGCCCTTTACTGAAAATGCAGGAAATTAAAATGAGATGGGCATCCTTCCCAGCAGGTTTCCACCTTTCCAAAGCCCTTCATGACTCTGCCCTTTTCTCCTGTGAAGTCTGGTCCCTGCCCAAATCCTTTTCTGCCCCAGACCAGACAACCCTACTTTGTCACCTGAAGCACTGTGAGCTCTGCCTGCTGCAGTG
This sequence comes from Donacobius atricapilla, assembly GCA_013397315.1. Taxonomy (NCBI): domain Eukaryota; kingdom Metazoa; phylum Chordata; class Aves; order Passeriformes; family Mimidae; genus Donacobius; species Donacobius atricapilla. The sequence goes on along the minus strand of WBMY01003239.1, from coordinate 26,547 downwards.
ACACAATCCAACACTGCTTTGACACTGAGGATGTCACTCATCATCATGAAAGAGCTCACCTCCTTCACGGCTCTCCTTACCCACCACCTGCACCAGTGGGGAGACACACCAATGAGGGAAGGAGATTGCTAACAGTTTGAAAAACTGAAGATTTTGTACACATACCAATAAGCAGAAAATATCTGTACATAGTGGATTGCAACCTTCCCTCCCTCCTGTGACAGCATTTGTTTCCCTCAGCTTTGCAAAGTTCTTGGCACAGCAAGATCCCATCCTACAAGATGGATGTAAATACAAAGTGGGTGTGAAAGAAATGCTCTTATAAGCTTATCACTGGGCTAACTAGTCTCTAATAAAAGGTGAGAGGAAGCTCCATTATTCATGTCCAATTTTACCTCACCATTTTTTCCCCGCCTATGTCTGATCTGTGGTGAAGGCAGATGTCTTTTCGAGACTAAAGAACAATCTTTGCCATTCAGCTCCTGGGTTCAGGGTCATACTGTGTACTTCATGTGGGAATAAAATCAGGGTTGTCAAGAAAGAGCACTCAAGAAAGCCATTGGCATTTTTCTGTTACTTGCTTTGAAAGTAGATTTGGCTGGCTGACTGACTTTCCAGAACTAGAGAGATTTATTTTGCTTCATACACAGTTCTAATATTTCTATTTTTCTTACATAGTGCGACTCAAGTGTGAGTGTAGATAGTGTAATCTTTTATAAGATTTTGACATTCATGGGAGTAAGCAGATTAAATCCTCTGAGGACAACCATGATAAACACAGTCAGGGTTTATAAGTGAAACAAGTCTGGGACTTTAGTTCAGTCTTCGTAAAGGAGAGTCACATCTGAAAAAAAGATTCTTGAAGCTGGCTGTAGTCTCTAATCCTGGAAGCTCAAAAGAATGAAGCTTGTTAAAACCTTAAAGGTTCAGAGAAATTGGGCAGTAAAAAATGCCCACCATCTGATCTCATCTCACCAGCTTTGTCAATTCCTAACCCATAAAAGCAGCTAAGATGAACTTAAATTTTGAATAAATAATGTTTCATAAGAGGGAAAAAAACCCCAAAAAGCCATGTAACACAACTGATATTCAGAGCAACAATATAATCACATTTCTTCAAATGTGGCCAGATAGCAAAGCAGTGATGTTTGTTAACAGAAACCAATCACTCTTCCAAACATGCTCTTTCTACAAATAATATAAATTAACACAATTATGAAATAGCCATAAATGGCAGACTACAGTCACAGGGTAATCGAGTCTTTGAACAACAGTGTATTAACTTTTTAGTCTAAAAAACATGTCCTATATTTCCCTTGAAGGTGAGGTACAGGATAAGTAACATAATTTGGTTTTCTGGAAGTTCTTGATCTTATTTAACAGGAGGTATTTTGCACTTCTATTGTGTTATAATGTGCTTTAGTGTTTTGGTAGCCATCATGTGAAATATAGAAGAACTTGGGCTCCAGTCTGCTTTAAATAAAGATCAAGGCAAGAACAGACAGTTGATCTGAAAGGTTCATTTAACCCTAAATAGGCAATCTGAAGGGTTAAAGCTTCATTTTAAAATTATTTTCTTTTGTTTCACTGTAGTTAATTCACATACAATGCTGTTTAAGTAGTTCAGTTTATGGTGACATAACAACAACAATATATGGCAGCTAAAAAGGGAAAGTTGGGTTATTTTTTTCTTTCATGAGTATGAAGGTGCCCACAGAAGAAACGAAGCTAAAAAATCATGTCTGCAGATATTTGTTTCTTAGACCAGATTTGCAGAAAAAATTCTTCATTTGAAAGCCTCATCACTCTTTTTATTGAAGGCATTGGATCATCCCTGTGTAAAATTGTAACTTCAAGGATTTGGCACAAAACTTCCTGCAGCTCTCTTCCCCTGCCTCTGCCCTCCCCACTCCATGTGCACCATTAGAAAAACCATCCAGGTTTTCTTCCAGCGTTTTGTTCAGGCAATTTCCTCAGCTGCATACTTCTGTGATTGTCAAGTGGCACGGCAGCAACCAACTGACTGCAGGAGTAATAATGAAATAACAGATGTCTTAAGAAAAGGGATCATGAATTTAACAAATACTTTTCCTTGATCTGCAACAAAATGTTTAGATCAATTCTGGATACTTCAATGCTATTTAGATATCATTGCTAGCTAAGTTTTGAAACAAAATATTATTCTAGAGTGAAAAATTGAAGCATCTCACTTTGAAAATGTTAGAACTTTGTTCAAGAAAGCACTTCTTTGCCTTCAGCTTGAGCTACTTAACAAACTAAATACAAATTCAAGAATTGTTTTAGACATTCCAAACCTTTACTTTTTTACAGACCTAATTCCAACCCTAATATTTCACACAACCAGAATCAGCAGTGTAAGTGCAACAACATTCAGGTTTACACTCTATAAGCTCTTCTGAGTCCCCCTCAGATTTTGGGGTCTGCTGTTTTGATGTCAACAGACAAATTAAAATTTCCTTTTTCTTCTTGTTTTCCTCATAGTATGAGTGAAAGAATGCATGGTAATGTAATTTGGATGTCAGTTAATGTGCTCAGGCAGGATATTGCTTTATTTCTTCAATAATTAGATTAAATAGCTCCACTATGAGCTCTCATCTTCTAAATATGGCTCAGTGAAAACTGCTGGAAGTAAAAGTTCTCAGCCTCGATTTTTTGTTTTCCTTAACCAAGCATACTCGTGTATCTCTGAGGAGGAGCAAAACTCACCACGAAAGAGTCTCAAGCAGCCGATTCCCTGTCAGTGTCTTTGGACACAGCAGATAATTGGCAGGTCTGAGGCTGGTGTGGGCAGCAGGAACCTTCCACACTTGTTCATATCACTGTCAGTTTCCTCAGGATGCCTCCACAGCACCACATAATCACCTCCCTGTGCCCGCCTGATGGGCAGAAGATACAGCACAGGTCCCACAAAGTCTAATGCATCTGCATGAATCCTTCCAGGAAAAAAAGTCCACATCATAGGATCATAGAATCAGAGAAAGTTAAGCTGTTGGAACACGCCTTGAAGGTCATCAAGTCCCAAGCTCTCCTACCACGGACAGAGACTCCTTCCCCTAGAAGAAGGTTTCTCAAGGTTTTATCCTACCCGGCCTTGAACACTGCCAGGATTTGGGCATCCTGGACAACCTGTTCCAGTGTGTCACCATCCTTGCAGTAAAAAAATTTCTTCCTAATGATTAACCTAAATTTCTCCTCTTTTGGTTAGTACTCACGCATTACTTTTTTCCCCCTTTTTTTTTTCTTTATGACTATTTCACAGTGATTGTGGGCATTAAAACTAATTTCAGAAATGATGGGCCATTGTAGTGATATTGGTCATCTTCTGAAGTGCATTGTTTTGTCCACTTCAACATCATTAGGACTTTCACATGCCCTTGGCAGCAGCTGGCTAAAACCGCTGCAGTTTGTTAGGGTGGCAAACAGTTAGACGCACTTGAAGTTCTAGTATGTGTCTAGTCTACACATCCCCTCTATCTGAGGCTAACAAATACGTCTTTTAACTCCATGAAGTCAGCTAGCTTGTTTCTGAACAATGAGTTTTTATGCTGGATGAACTGATGCTAGATGAAGCTGATCTGCTTCATCTACTTGTTGCTTTCATTGAGTGATATGCCAGTTTTTGCCAGCATTTTCAGAACATATATGTGCTCATATATGAGCATTTGTACTCATTGGGAAGTTGTGGTTCTGATTAGAACAGAAGCGACATAGTTTTGTTTACACTAAACCACAAAGTTCTGAACAATGCATTTTTTTTCTGTCCTTCTTCTGTCCTTTCCTTCTACTCTCATTCCTGTATCTTTCTTTGCCTTCTTTCCCCCCATTATGTATATAAGAAAGGCCTGGATACTCTCTGTATATCAAATATAGATAAGGAAGTATAAGTGAAATAGCTTATAAATATTATATTCTTTCTTAGTGTAAGGATGAATTTTCAGATATTGGCCACTTGTGTAACTCAAGAACAACCAAAAAATAGTCACCCAGACTGTCCTCTATGATAGGTATTTTCTCTGATCCTGGCATATCTTTGTTCTTCTGTTACCAGAAAACATAAGCATCACATTTCCCATATCTTCAGACCATGTAAATGACCCCTTTTAGAAGACATGGTGCATCATAAAGCAACAAATGTAGTCAATCCCTGGTCAGATTTTGAACTTGAGTAAATTCACTGAAGTCACTAATAACTTACCACAAGTGGGCTCATAACTCAGCCTAATGCCTTGGGCCACTGGAAGAATATTTTGTGTCAGACAACTGAATGAAGCAATGTATCACCCTAAGAAAGTTCTGTGCTAAACCTTTCTGAAATATAGGTCTCACGTCAGGACAGGAATGCTGCTTGCTTCAAGAAAATCCTGTAATACTCAGGTGATCTTTTCCAATTTATTTTCAAGCTCCAGTGAATAACTTTATTTGAAAAGAAAACACAGAAGAACCTTTTTCCTGCTCCAAAATACTATGTGCCTCAAATCTTAGCTATACAGATAACTTAGAGATAAAATCAAGACTGAAATAAATTTCTATTATCTCCTTCCATTCTGGTCTATCAACTTGTTTGAAACAACCAGGTTTGTTGAAAGCATAATGCAGTCCTTCCTGCGATTATGTGGAGAATTCTTTGGCTGAAGTAGGATGGTCTCTTGCCTGATGTCCTTGTTTTATTTACTGAGTATTTTTTTCACCGTTTTAGAGGGGAAATTGTTGTCCCATGGACATTATATAACATTGCTTTAGCACTACAGTACGAGGGACAAATGCTAGCTTACTATGCTCACTGTGACTGTGATCAGGTCTGCCACAGCATCAGAGTACCCTTAGAACACCAACATTCACTTTTGTATTCAGGTTACAACTTGAAGCCCATTTGTTTTCTTGGAAATTTCTGGTAGAAAATCTGTTTTCAAATTGCTAATCAGTGTGTGGGGAGGAAAAGGGAATGCATTTGCACTGGTTTAAGACTTGTCAGAAGCTCATCATCCATTTTAGTGGATGACATATGTGTATGTGTGTATGTTTGTGTTTCTGTAAATATATATAAAAATAAATAATATGGAAACATTGTATGCATGTACACACAGACTTATATAAGTCTAAATCTAAGTGTGAATAGATATATATGCATCAAATAGTGAGACTGTCTGCTGACAGATGTAGCATAAGAGGTGCTGTACTGCAAGCAATTGAAATGAAAAGTACCTCCTACATAGCATAAAACCGTCTTCAGTAGACACAAGACAAACAGATATAAATCTGGAAATTCCTAGGAGTACTTTCTAAGCTAAAATAATTAACTAACTATTAATATGCCATCAGAAATATTCTTTGAAATATGAAAATTTTCAATTCAGTACAATACAGTCACTTTATTAAAAGAAGTGGGAATCATAGTTATCAAACCTGAGTGAACTGAATGTATCCCATACATAAGTTTTTCATGGAAAATGGAAGAGATTTAACAATTAGTGCCTCAAATACACACTAGGTGGCACATGCAAAAAATAGGAGGAAGTAGATGCAATGTCTGCCAACTCTACTACTCTGTTTCCTCAGCTCCAAAGCACTATATATGGGATGAAGGCCTAATATTTAACCTTTTAAGAGGCATTTAGATGCCTAAGAATATTCACTAAGTGCCATCTGGGATGCTTGTGAGAATCCTTTTGGCCTCCAGTAGATCTCCATCCCTGATGGATGGAGATCTACTATACCTTATATATTCATATGCAATCTTTGGTGTACAGAGAGGAGATGGAATCTCTCAGGTTCCACGAGATAGAGTGGGGTCCCTCAGCGGTCAGTAGTGGGACCACTGTTATTTAATATCTTTGTTAATGACGTAGACAAAGGGATCAAGTGCACCTTCAAAAAATTTGCAGATGCCACCAAGCTGACTGGTGCTCTTGACACCCCTGAAGGACAGGATGCCATCCAGAGGGACCTGGACAAGCTCAAGAACTGGGCCCATGGGAATGTCAGGAGGTTTAACAAAACCAAATATAGGGTAGTACACCTGGGTCGAGGCAACCTCTGGTACCAGCCCAGGCTGGGGGATGAACAGATCAAGAGCAGCCCTTGGGCTGAGGGTCCCTGAAGTACTTGAGGGGGCTGTGGGATGAGAGGCTGGACATGACCCTGCCAATAGGCACTCCCAGCCCAGAAAGCCAAACGTGTCCCAGGCTGCATCCAGAGCAGTGCGGGCAGCAGGGGAGGGAGGGGATTCTGCCCCTCACCTGGAACTCTGCATCCAGCTCTGGGGTGCCAGCAAGGGAAGGACATGGAACAGTTGCAGTTCCA
>WBMY01003239.1:0-19984 GCA_013397315.1 Donacobius atricapilla | reverse complement strand
AAGAGTGGTCTGGTCTAGTGGAAGATGTCCCTAGAGTATTGGTGGGGGAGGGCGGGAGATGGGGAGGGGCAGGGAGGGGGTTGGAACTGCGTGGTCTTTAAGGTCACTTCCAACCCAAATCATTTTGTCATTCAGGAATTCTATGATTAATGTAGGTTATGTTGATTTTGGATTGTTCTGATTTCTTAATCAAAATGTAATGAGGTATCAAATCAAATGTTTTATAGAAGTCTAAATGCACCATAATTAACAGTATGACCTTTAACAATCAAACCTGCAACCCAGCAGAAGACCAGTCATGTTAGGGTTATACGTATTTTTATAATAAGCTTATGCTGATTGTACTACAGGCCATTACCCTGAATTCCCACAACAATGATTTCCACATGTATAAATGACCCTGAATATCATAATTGATTTTTGTTTGCTAGCATGCATAAGGAAAGCTGAGAAGAATGTATTTCCCACAGGTATCATTCCACTCAGTGCACATACCTTTTCTTCTGATTAGTAACTCTTTTGCAGTAGGTTTTAAGAAGCATATTTTTAAATGTGCCACAATCCAGCCCACAGGGACTTGGGAAGCAGACTGAAGGAGGCTTATAAGTAGAATAGCCCGGTGTCTACATGTTTGTATTTATGTGAACAAATTAATGCTTTCAGATGAGAGGTGTTTTTTATAGAAAACAAATCTAGATTTTATTTTTTTTTAAACACAGGATATGTTGAATAAGTTTTTTTTGATATCCTAATAAATTTAGAGGCTGGTCTTCACACATTCATAAAGAAGGTAAGTCTGGCAGGGTAACTTTGTCCTTTTGGAGGACAGTAGAATATTATCAGCACAAAAAGGGGATTTTCATAGCAACATAATGCACAACATACTGCATTCAGGGAACATTTATTTCAACCAAAGGCAGTTAAAAGTTTGTATTTTCCATATAACCTTTCCTGAAGGAATGATAGTAGGATTGCAACACTTAAGGACAAGGCCACAGTTAAGACATTCATTATTGGTTCTGAACAGGATTAATTTTAATGATAATTCCACTTGCCTACACAGTGTTCTTAGATGTGAAAAAACCCCATGGGATTAGGCCAAATATTGTCATGGTAACTGAAAGAGAGGGAAATAATTCTAAAACAGTTTCCAATAAGCAGGAGCAACTACCATTCCATCAGTAGCCTTCAATAGAACGTGACATCTGTTTTTCATTTGCTGTTTCTAGGCTTGAAGAAAAGCAGGATAATTGGAAATAGTACAGTGTTCTGGGAACATGCTGAATGAAAAGGTTCTTAGTGCTTTTTAAATATTGGTCCATTTATCTTTAAAAATATCTAGCATGTACCTTCTTTGACCAGTTACAAATTGGACAAGTTAGTTGGAAAATTTTCTGGACTCAACTCTGCTCAAGCAGTGAAAGATCAAAGCAAGCTTCTTGCTTTAAAAAGAACTATTATTTCAGCTGAGAAGTGGACGCCTATTTTTGGAAGCTGAGAAGATGAAAATGAATTAATTGTATGAAATTATGTGACTACTTCATATTGGGGATAAACAGAAGTACAGTCTAGCTAAACTTCATACACTGGTCACCTCTGCAGCTTTTTGAAACATCATGTTTCAAGGTCTGAAAAGGGTCAATACAAAGGATTTTGCTTCACTTGCTTGTAATTTTTTTTGTAAAAAGGTTACAGCACCCAAAACATTTAAGTCAAGAACCAGTAAAGAGTCATAAATGAACACCTTTCAGTTTGTAAGATTAAATCAAACCAAAATACCCTCCAAACTCATGCCAACAACACATCACCAAGGCAAGAACCTCACAGATCAATTCCAAACCCATTTAAACTAAAAGGTAACTGCAAAGTATCTCACTTCATGTGCAATGTGCTACTTGTGATCTTTTCCCTCTTCATACTCACAAAAATGTAGCTATAAATTACTGTTAGCATAAATTCTCCCACTCCAATTCATTCAGGTATGCTCTGGGGCAACACTAAGATGGCCCAATAATAACTACAGATAATGTACTAGATGCAATTTCCAGTCTGAAAGCCTATCGTTGGAGTACTTTTCCAAAAAGGACCTAAGGTTCAAAATAATTTTATTTCAGGCTGCACTCTGAAATTATATGCTGACATTGTCTTATGCATAGTTTGGCACCTGATTTTAGTGTTACTATAGTGCATCCTGATAACTTTGACCTTGCCTACTGCTAAATTATGTGGTGACATGAGTCATATCTTTTGAATTCCCTGGTCCAGGATCAGGTTGCTCATGTGTGTGTAATCCATGCTGTTCCCAGATATTGTCCGGATGATAGGGAAATGCTGCTCAGTTTAGGCTCACTGTCCTGCCTGCTGAGGAGACCATTATTATAACAGCTATGTTTACCAGCTTTTCAGCAGCCAGGAAATTCTTAACATTAGGGCAGTTCAGGTACAGTCATATCTTATTAGTGTGCATGAAAGCAACAACAAACTGCAAATCATAAAAATGACTGAGTGTGGGGGGGTCTTTGTTTATAGAGACATTTCAAAAATACAGCTCACTTTTTCTTGTGACTATTTGTCACAGCAAGGCCAGACTTAATTTTCTTTTTTTCTTTTCAAATTTTATTTCTGCTTACTTCTCTGCCAGTTTCAGGCTTTATTACCTTCAGTTAGTTGACTGCATAGCAACTTCACACACTGAAAAGACAGCTAATAAGCAGTGACAATCACTAATGGGGGGCAAACACTGGGGAATTTCATTCTTGATGATTGACCATCAGGGACATGGTGGTTTTGTCACCCTAATGCTCATGTCAGACTCTGTGAATATGATCTGCTTGCCTAGGGCAAGTGAAAATTAGTGAGCATGAGGCAGCCTGAGTATGGGTCAGGTTCTCAAGGAAACTGTCCCTCCAGCCCATTGTCCACTGGCCTACTGCCCCTCTTCCAGCTCTCATTGCCCACTCCATTGCCTCCAGGAGTCAAAAAACATGGGGAAGGTGTATGGACCTTTTCAAGCCCTGCTGCTTCAACTCGCAAGGATGCTGGTGTTGGAGAAGGGGAGAACGTGGGTTTGGAGAGCAGAAGCCACAGGTGCAGTAGTAATCTTTATTGCTGTATTGATTAGATGACCAACTTCAATATATAGACATAATAATAGATGTAGAGATAGTTGCTGTATTCTGCCAGCTGTGAAAATCTCCTTACGTAGCTGGAGATTGTGTAGGGGGACTGGAAATGAAAGAGGAAACAGATTTATTCTCACTGCTTATTACTGCAATTCACAACAATTTATTTAAGGTCACTATCTCCCATTCTAAGGGAAAATGCAAACATTAATCTTCATATACTGTATCTTGGAAACCAGTGTTCTGGATAATTAGTTTGCTATCCTCTTTGTGTGTGCAGTCTTTTCATATTCAGCAAGAAAGATAGTAGTCTAATCATCGATTCAGTGCTTATGGGCTTGAGTACACACCACAGTTTAAGCAAACAGGAGATAGTGGCTGTCTTCAGATTGATGATACCTTCAGTATTCTTTTAGGGTCAGTTTTTGTTTATTTCAAATAATGTTTCTATTATTAGGTCTAAACCCACAATAGTACAACAGAAAACTCATATTTCTTATTTGAGTTGTCCAAAACTCCTCACATTGAGACTAAGATGGAGGTGAGTACAGGCCATTCTCTGAGTGTTTGCCTTGGTTTTAGGGCAGATTTTGCTGTCCCTATTAGTCAGAGCACCTCCAGCCTACTTGTCCTGCGCACTTCCCTTATGGTGCATTTCAAGGTGCAGCTACATTTTGACTATGCTATGCAGGTCCCAACTACCATGATCCTGAAGACCCAATCACTACTTTATGAGGGCATTTAGATTCACCAAGCAGGAGCCCATCCTACTCTACGTGGAACTGAAATAAACACACCTGAGACAGTGAGGTAAGCAAAAAGCACTGACTTCTGACTTCTTTTTGTCACTGTGACACATCCATCCTCCTTGAAAATATCAACCCGTGTGACCCCTCCCACTGCCAAAGAAACATAGAGAAGAAATCCCACAACACCAAGAAAGACTAAAAGCTCAAGTTTTTGTTGCCCTGATTTTTCAACCTTCTGTTTGTGTCTCACAGTTCACAGTTCTTAGGCAGTTTCTCACACACGGGTGTTGTAAATAGAAGCAATGTTTTCGTTAGTCAAGGTAGTTTACATTCTTTGTCTTAGAGAGATGGACAGCTGATGGACAGTTGTCTTCACCAATGGAATGGGGAGAGGTGCCAACCTTCTCCCCCAGTCCCTGGCCTTTGTAGAAATACTATAAAAGTGGAGTCAGATCTTCTAATAAACAGTTCGTGCCTTCTCTCCAAAGTGAGTGCGCGTGTGTGTCTGTGTGTCGAACAATGACAGGTTTTGCCAGTTCTGATGAACCTAGAGGATGTCACCAATATTTTCAATATGATGGATAGTGAGATTTTTCCTCCTTTACACTATTTGGAATTTCTTTTCTGCCTTTGAAGTCAGACTTTGAAGCAATAGGTTTTGCTCTGCTGGAGATGGTGTTAAGTGAGATGAAAGACAAGCCACCCAAGGACAGAGACATGCCCAGAGAGGCTGAGGACACCAGCATCTTAATGATGTTGCATGTTAATTCCTGATTTCCCAAGTAGCTGCTAAATAATCACATGATGCTTCAATAGCATTAGTGAATAATATTTAAAAGACAGTGAAGAGACAAATCAGGTGCAGGTGGTAGATAAGAGCGCCAGTTATTGACACAATTCCTGGACAGTCCTCATACGGTCTTCACAAAGAACTTTACCTCGCAAAATTCTTCCATGATGAATTTCATATCAAAGACAAAAAATAATTAATGCATCAGGAGCAGTCCCTCAAAAGTCTAATCAAGGCTTATGTGACCTTGTGCGCACCACTGAATCTTTCCAATGGTTCCCTGTCCAAGCTTGGTCAGACTGGCTCCTTGAGTTCTCCTGAGCCAAATGAACTGGGGCATTTGCAAGACCACATCTTCCTGCAGGTCACATTTCACTTTTTAACCTTGGCCCAGCTGGGAAGCCAGTGTCATGCAGGGATCACAGGTCACTTGCTCCTTGATAGAGCCCTACAATTGTGGTTTCCCACTGGGCTCCGAAAGATAGGCCACCTTTCAGTGCTTTAATCCTCCCTATTGGCTGTTCTTGCATGATTTTGGTTTATTCTCTAAATGTCTATGAGAAGATTAATAGTGCTACTGCTAATGGGCTCCTGGTAGTAACTCAATATCCACAAGGGCTCTCAGGACAGTTTTTCTCATACCTGCTTGCTCAATCTAGAGACGCCAGAGAGAGGAGAGGGTAACAGGGGGAGGTAACCCCCAGCCCTGAGCTGTCTTTGTCCCTCTGCTTGCATGCACATACACACACACATGCACAAGTCATGGCTACCCCATGTCCTTCTGCCAGCCTGTTTCCATACCTGTTATGCTCTCTGGCCTTGTACAAAACAGCCATGCAGAAATCACCTCTCATATTCATGGTGTCCAAGGAGGGGCCCCCATGGGCTGCCAGCATTCTTCACAACACAGAATTAACTGCTCTCAGTCATCATAAGCAGAACCATTATAAGTATCCCTTATACAAATGCTTAGAAAAGGCTGAAGTTACAGCTACACTTTATGAGCATAAATAAATCTTCTATGGACAGCAGTGGTCCCAGGACTTGTGTAGGCTAGGACTACTAGAGAATCCCAGGAGACCCTGAGAGATGCTATAAGATGTGTAGAGCCTGAATCAATTTAGAATTAGTCTTTGTCTTCTCTTAAAATTTAAGTATAGTGAAGGAAAAGCACTCATACTCCACTTTTGAACAACAGAAGTGAAGGTCTGTGCCTGGCCTGCCTTTAAATTTTCCTGCACAGAGCTACTACCCACAAAAAATGAAGTCTGGGTCCGTGTTTTTTTCTGTGTCTATAGTACGCACTTGGCTTGTGCCAAGAGGACCAGGGAAACAGCAGAAACCAGACTATAAAGCTGATGTCTACCCCCATTGGCTGCTGACTTCTATGGAGGACCAGTGATTGATCTCCAGCTGGAGATTTGGCCACTGGTCTACTTTGTGTAGCACTTCAGAGATTAACTTCTGGATCAGTCAAAGTGACTTCTGAAGTCATATCTATTTTGTTAGGCAGTGCTGACTGAAGAACAAGAAAATGAAGAAACTTTTCTTGGAACATAAAAAATACTTTGTTTAGAGTCTGGGCTACAAAAATCACAAGGACATGCAGAATCTTCATGCAAGTAAGAATTTTACAAGCTTTGCATTCATCTCTCATCCAAGCTCTGAATGTTGTTGAGATGGAATTTCAGGCCAGACCTTCTGCATCCAAGAATGTTATTTAATTCCTGGCTCAGCATGAGGAGACTATGAGTTCTTTTTCCTCACCGTCTCTCTGAGTGGCAGCTGAAAACACAAGAGAAATGTCATTTTATGCCAGTTGACAAGACTTGTGTCTTGTGCCATTTTATGTTTTGGGTTGGGCTGGAGTTGGGTTTGCTATTTTCTCCTTGTTAAATCAAAAAGGATCACCCAAGCAAGATGATCCAGAGGGAAACTGATTATTGAGATATTATTTCACTTAAGCAGGTCCCTATAGGGAGGCATGAGGAGGTATAACAATTACCAAAAATTGTATAATTAGCAAAAAATTGTATAAGGAGGTATAAAAATTAGCAAAAATTAGCAAAAATTAGCAAAACACGCCAAACAGCAAACACGGCAAAAGGCTGCAGGGAACCAGAAGCAGGTCCAAGGCCAGCATTACTCCCTTGTACTCTGCTTCAGCAGTACTTCTCTGTGGCCAGAGATCAGGCAACATCAGCCCTCATGTGCTCTATCCAGATGTAGTTCCCTGTCTCAGCATTCTTAAATTTTTCACCAGACATACCTTTGATATGCTTGGGGAGCAGAAGTTTCCTTCCCGCATATGTAAATATTTTTTGCAGTTTTTTTGGTTGAATGAACTTTGAGATAACAACCTACATACGCAGTAGTGTGAATAACCATGGGATGTTCAGAGGAACAAGCATTGTTGTAGTGTTTCGTAACTCAAAGAGAACGCATCTACTCAACTGGCAGCGCATTCATCAGTCACTCTTACTCCATCCCTTCACCTGGCATCATGATTTTATCTGGTGATGTGCCCTGGGAGCAATATGCTGAGGAAAGCATCCATCCATCACAGACTAAAGCCCATGTCAGGGCTGAAAGCAGGCTGCCCTGTATCTGCAACTTCCATTCCAGGCCCGTCATTTAGAAAGGTGAAAGAGAAGTCTAGTGTGAGCAGGAAAAAGATATTTGCAAAATAGAAGTTAAAAAGTTCAGGAATCTCTGCTCTGTGGTCTGTTAGCTGAACATCAGGATTTATTATCAAGTATGTCAGCGCAGCTTGTATCTAACAGAGATGCTGGAGATTGAGAGCAGATAATTATTTGGATTTGTCTCAATTTTTTGCTTTGTAGACTGGAGGCTGGTGAGCCTATAACCAGAGAAAGCATGAAAGACACAGACTAATCTCTTCAACACTCACCTTAGAAAGCAAAGCAGACCCACGACCTCTGTACAGTCAATGGGAGTTTTTTTACTGATTCTAGTGGAGTCTGGATTTCCAAACTCTGAGTTTTCCATAATGAAGGCCAGATTTTTCCCTCAATTTATGAAATATGGTATTTTCCCAGCTTCAGTGCACACTGTCTCTTGTTTTCCAATGATGCATTCAAAAGCTGAAATACACCTCTGTGAAAAAAAGAGTAGGATATACTAGAGGATTTAAATGAAATATGCTTATAGCAAGGGACACTTCACTTGTTCACTTGGTTTGCCAATTCCACTTTGTGGCCAATATAAATGCAAAACATATCTCTTGGAGATGTGATGTAGTCTTAGAGAAGGAGGATCACTGACCTTATGTTCAGGATAAACAAACTGACATGAGCAAAGAAATCCCATGCTGCCTATCTCCCATTAACTGTTTATGAAGTTAGCCTTGCTAAATTTACTTGAGAAAATAGTAGCTTTTAAAAGAAAGAATTTCCATAATTCTCTGCAGTTCTACTGACTTCTGCAAGTCCACCAGGATATCCAATTCAATAGGATAGGAGCTCCATTTATAATATCTTACATTTTAATTTGAATAAGCAATTGTCTTTTTCCTCTTTTCATGTTTTCAGGCTTAATGGAAATAGTATGGCTAATGTGAACTCACAGATGTGGAGGATTCAAGACTAAGAATGGCAACAACATGCAAGATCTAAATGTTTTGGACCATTTTAAAACTTTTGAAATGCAATTTCTTAAGATCCCAGGACCAAGTATTAAATATGTCTTTAATTCTGGGACCCCAGAGTTATTTTGTGGTACATTAGCACTTTCAATTCTAATGTGATCATCAGGTAGCCTTTGGTACCTGAGGCTGAACGAAACCACTTATGGGAGTGTACTAAAGAGTTTGATCCTTTGCTCAAAGCAGAAATGAGTAAAGTGATTAAAAAAAAAAAATCCATACAACAGGGCCCTGGATGTACATAAGTGCTAGATTGTATGTTTAGGAGCAAAGAAGGCAGGAGAGTACATGAAAACATATACTTGGGCTCAATGGCCCTGAATGAGCATTAGAGGTCACAATGTAAAAAGCAATTCAACATGAGAAATTCCACTGATGTGATAACAAAGTTAATAAGAGTAATGAGTGTATGAAAAAGGAAGAACTGATTAGGAGGGGAGATGAAGGTAATTTTATCTCTCTGTACAGTAGAAAACTGACTACTAGGAGAATCCTCCACAGTGTAAAATATTGCTGAAAAAAACCCAAAGGAACACAAAACTCATACTAGGACTGAAACATGCAGAGCATTTTCCAGACAAAACCAGAATAAATTTGGCTTATCTTCACTGAAAAAGTTTGAAATGCTCAGAAGACACAACAAAACAAACAAACAAACAAACAAACAAACAACCTCTCAAGAGATAATCTGAAGATGGAAAGATAATAAGCAAAGCTTTTTCATTGTCTTTGATACACTGAATAAAGGCACAACAAAGAAACATGGGAAAAGGTCCAATCTATTTAGATGCAAACTGAGGACACATCTTTCCTTACTTGATCCAAGATGAGTGATTAGACACAGTTCTAAGGAGAGTGACAAGTATTTGCCTCTCCCTGTCTTGACTTTAGGTCTAGCTGCCTGACAGAAAAGTACACATAAATAAAACAGAGTTAATGGAGCAAGATATGGTCATAACTAGATGAAATGTAATGGCCTGTGATGTACACAAGGTCAAACTAGATGACCTAATGGTCCCTTCTGGCTTTAATTTCATAAATCGTTTCTCACAGCTGCCCTAATGAGCTAGCTACCAGTTTAGACTTGAGTTGGCTATGATAGTTTTCCACACCAGTTTCATTGCAATAGCAGCACCCAGGACAATTTCAGGGCTAGGAGCACTGCAGGAGGCTGAGAAATGGTTCACAGCTGGTGTCCCATACATGGCGGGAGCAGCGCCATACAGTGATGCATGGGACTTCGTTCTCAGGATTTTTGTTCCTGGAGTCTTCAAGGTTTCAGTGTCCTGGCTAGCTTGTCCCCAGAAAGATGCATCTTTCAAAGAATCTTACATCTAACTGTTTTTTAGGAAGCCTGTGGGTTGGTACTCACATCTGCAGGGCTGTACATATGCCTGAGCATAGCACTGTTCCAGACCCATGCTGAATAGGCCACAAGTCCCTGTTGAACCTCCACAGAACAATACCCTAAACGTGGTTATTTTAGGTAGATGGTGGCCTGAAGGCTGTTTTTCTCATTTGAAAAACAGGCTCACTGTTTAGTTCATGCAACTGGCTACACCTCACTGCAGGGACTTTGTACAGTGGGGAACGTGATTTTCTTCTCCATCCCACAAAGCTCTCCCATTTATTAGCATTTTTGAGTAGAGTGATTTACTTCTTAAGAGATTCAATTTCTGTAGGCATCACAACAAAGATAGATGTCCATCAAGTCTGTTAGAAATTAGCGATATCCTTTCATTCAAATTTAATCACAAGTTAAGTTTAACTTGCATTTGTGAAGGATGAGGCATTCATATATGGTTTTATGGTTACAAAAAACATGTAATGATTTTGATACTGGAGCCAAAAGGACATCAACAGACAGGAAGAAAATTGTCTCCCTGGTAATATTTAAAATACTTTCAAAACCAAATGCCTTGAGTTGATGCATTCCTAGCTCTTGAAGGGCATAGTAAATTCTCTAATGTATTGGAAATTATATCTAAATGTAATCAGCAAAAGCACTGGTACAGTTTATTTCCAGATGAGACCTTGAAATTCTGCTCTCTTGTTCAGATATCATTGTTACACTTTCATCCCGTTAATTAATTATTTAACACAATTATCCCTTCTTGCCCTCCATGAGACCTAGCAGTTTACTTAGTTATATACAAAGTCACAGGCTGATACAATTTGTTGACTAGAAAAATCACTGCTAGTATTTTGTATTTATTTGTGTAGAAACACATACATACGTACATACTTGGTCTTATAACATAGTTGATAAATTATATTTGATTTGAAAAAGTTAACTGGATACTTTACCCTGCATGTACCACTATACTAAGTACATGCTGATTATAACAAGAAGAGCAGAAATTTAAATAGTACCTATGCATTTGCATACTTGTCTATGACTGTGTGTTTTTCTGTGCTGGTGTCAAATGTGTGAGGAATTTTTACAATTGTAAAGTTTTACTGTAATTAAAATTTAAAATAATTAAAATTAATAAAAAGTAAAATAACAGTTATTATTTAAAATAAATGACTGAAAAATATTTAGTTATAAAATTATGTGACATACCACAGTTCCAAAATAGTTATAGGCATAAAATATAAATGCAAAAACATCCTTAAATACCTTTTTGATCACTGATGTATCATTTGATTTGTGGCTTGACTTCAGGCTAGTCAGCTCATTGCAAATACTCCTGGGGGTTTCTCTGGGACAAATTAACACATTTTACATATAAAAATGAAAGGTCCTGGGCTTTGGAACACACACTCTCTGCTGTGCCAGAACGAGACAACAGACTTCTAGTCTAGTTTCTAGGACTAGTTTTGCTCTGCTTCCTTCTCTACAGTATGAAAGCATCTATGAAGGAAAGTAAAACGGTCTCTTTTGATGGTCTTTAAGTTTTTTGAGGCACTTCAAATTATGTGCAGTAGAAATTGAACCGTACCCTAAAATGTCAGTGAGATTTTCATTAGAAGAAGGTATAATTTTTAAAAATCTAATCAAGGAAATGCATCAAATTTCAGAAGCAGTCAGTGATTTAACTAATGCTCAGATCCTTTTAAAAATTATAGTCATGTGCTTTGATAAATATTATAAAATTTTGGTCCATTGTCCTACTTCATGCAGTCAAGCTGAAGTACTCAGGGAAAATTTAAGGAAGGAAGGAAATCCTTTGTGAATTAACATTCTGGAAAAAATTATACATCTCCATAAAATTTGTTATTAGGCAAAATTTTCCTGGCGAATTTTACAAAAGCAACTGAAAACGCAGACTGCTCTGTTTCATAGATTTATTTACTCTTTTAAATAGTTTATTTTCAGTGGTTTTACTACTTTTCAAATACTGAGAAGAAATTATCATATGCTCAGAATAATTTTGTTGTTTTACTTAAATCAATATTTTCTGTTAGCAATATTTCTTTCCCTGTGCTCTGTACTGAGACATTTCTGACTGACATAAAGCAGATGAACTCAGCAGGCTGTTCTACATGCTTAGGAGGAAATGAAAACCAAAGGCCAAAACCGAGAAAAAATATTTCAAACTGTCTTAAAACAAAATGAAGATTTTTGCAAGAACTTGTGTAATATATTGAGCAGTTTTAAGATTACCAACTAAGCCTCACTGCTTTTGCTAATCTAGTATTAACCTTTGCATTTCTTGTGAGATTTTCAGATTCTGTGAACAAAGCACAACGATTTTAAGGATGGCCACCTGTCCTCTTGAAGGTGATTTCACCCATCATTATAGCTTTGGCACTAATTAGAGGGAACTAATCGCTAAAGATAAAAATACAATTAGTACTTTGGAAAGTACAAGATTTTCTTGGTGCACCACATTTTTCAGTAGGGAATTTTCTCTTGCTGCAGACACACCGAATGTTTTCTCTTCATTTCAGTCTAATGCTAGTTTTCTAACTAACAAAGCAGTGTTTGGAACCCTGTGCAGCTTCTGGGGTGTAGCAGAAAAAGTTGCAAGCAGCTTTGTGGTTACTTTGACAAAAGATGCTCCAAAAGATGTTGCGCAATCTGGGTGTCAATATGCCAAGTGGCTCCTGATGTTTGCATTATATTGCTTTCTAAGAATGAGTGTCCAACCACACGTGACATCCCTGTCCTCTTGCTTTACTGCTGTTACTCTGCCTTTATAACTGTCTGCCCTCATTTTCTGGTGATAGTTACGAGAGATGGAGCTGCATGATCAGCAGACCACATGATACTACACAAACCACAGGGATAAATATATAAAGGTTTACAGGCAGCATTAATGTGTCAAATGCAAATGTAATGGTGAGTTGTCCTGCTCATAGCTTGAATGGAATGTCATAAATTTTTTTTGGTTTAGATATTGTGGATACAGGAATTTAGAAATCTTTTAATTCCAGTTATTAATAATATTGCTCTGGTCCCTTTTCCATACAGTGTAGAGAGTTATTAATCATTGTTATACCTCCTGATGCCTCCCTATACAAATTATCATTTGCCATACAGTATAGAGGGTTATGAATAAAAAAAAGAATATACTTATGCTTCAGTTTATAATGACAATGAAGTCCTGAACTGTAGTACTATGTCAGTGTACTAAAAGAGCAAAGTGTTTATGTCAAACCTTCCCGGGATGGGGCTCATTACTTGTCAGTGATTTTTATGGCAAATATCCCAGTATCCTGCAGCATTTCTACATGGAGTTCTCCTTACAGAAAGAGGAGGCAATTTCTCACATGTCTGGGATGAATTATAGCTTCCCAAGATCAGCTGGAAATAAATTAGCTGTCTGCTAAATACAATTAAGGTGGCATGCAATGTTTATTTCGTGCATAAGATAAGGAAACTAGCACAAATATCTCTCTATTCAGAATATTATCACTGTATAAATAGCTTAACAGGATGAATGGTGGTTTTCTAAAACAGGCAACATATAAAGTGGCTGCCTTATGCCTGTGTCAGATTGACTTTGTTAGTGTTATCTGCAGATGCTCTTGATCCCTTGCTGGCTTGAGTACAAGTGACCTGCACAGTGTGAGACACCCTGTAGCTTCCCAGACACTTAAGACAATCAAATGTTTTTTCACAGAAACCTGATGTTTTGATATTACAGGTAGCTTTATCTCAGGTTGCCAAGGTTTTTCACCTCTTCTGCTGGATTCATCTTCCATGTCCTGCTGAGATGGACTGTCACATATCCAATCTTCTGCATCTACATCCTCAGTTCATCTCACTCTATGTGTGCTGGTTTTTTGTTTATTTATCTTCCAAAACTGAGAGCTTAAGTGAACAAAGAAAAAGACAAGCAGAGGAGACCACAAAAGCATCAAGAATATGCAATGCTCTCATTCAACCATGTTTCTGAAGACAAAATCTCAGAAACATGAAGACTCCATCTTACTTTGAAAGAAGGTACATGTTTTGCAGAAAGATTAGTGGGATTTACTATACATTTGCCTCAATCCAATCCTTTAAATGATTTCTGATAAACAGGTGATTTTAAAATGTGTTCCTGTGGCATAAGACACACCTGTCCTCACTCTTTCCTGATATTTATTGATTAAATTATCCCCAGTAATCAGTCTGGGATCCACTACAGACTAAAATCTTTGCTCATTTATCTATAGTGTTTGTTTCTGTCTGATGCACTAAGATAACATCATGCCCACCTGTTAAGTAGCCATTCTCAATGTAAGCCTCTGTTTCCAACTCACCCAAAAAACATCTTCAGAAACACCAGTGACGTGGCTGTTCTCTATTACTTGCTGGAGTTTTTTTTAATAATTGTTTTTATTTTCATAGATAATTATGAATATTTTGTTTATTCACTGTGGTTTGTGCTGCATGGTGGAAACAAACAACAACAGGCTTTGTTGGTTTTTGTTAGGGTTTGTTCTCTTTCTTCCTTGTTTCTCTAAATCAATTATTTATTAATTTGGATGAGAATTAATTTTGGAGTTAATGGCTTATGTACTTCCTTCTATTCCAGGCCTAAGAAACTTTTGGGAAAGACAGTATTTTTTTTGTTTTTGTCTAAAGAAGAACATACAGTGGCACACAAAATACATGAANCCCCCCCATCTGATTTTAATAGGGAACTATTCAATTAATTCCATTTACATCTTCAATGTGGTTCCATAATTCTTGAGTTCCCTCAAAAACTTGAGGACTTCATACGTCATCAGTATAGCAAACACCTGATTGATAATTTTTAAAGTCACTTTGGGGATAGGAGTTGAGCATTGGGTAATTTCAAAGAAAATGACTAGATGATAACTGAAAGTGTATGAGCACAAATATTTCTCTTCCGTCACTTTACATATTGTGCATTGCATATTGTTACAGTCATTTTCACTAGAGATTCCAGTAAATCCTAAGCATGTTTTATATGAGAAAAAAAAGGTAACAAATAGNGAGTTTTTTTTAATAATTGTTTTTATTTTCATAGATAATTATGAATATTTTGTTTATTCACTGTGGTTTGTGCTGCATGGTGGAAACAAACAACAACAGGCTTTGTTGGTTTTTGTTAGGGTTTGTTCTCTTTCTTCCTTGTTTCTCTAAATCAATTATTTATTAATTTGGATGAGAATTAATTTTGGAGTTAATGGCTTATGTACTTCCTTCTATTCCAGGCCTAAGAAACTTTTGGGAAAGACAGTATTTTTTTTGTTTTTGTCTAAAGAAGAACATACAGTGGCACACAAAATACATGAACAAAAATGTAGGAGTTTAAAAGAAGCTGCAGTTGTAGTTAAAATCCCAGAATTGAAGATACTGTTGAGCTGTCCTGCCCACCCCTGCAGAGGGAGGATTTTCTCCTTTCCCTCCCCATACGGAGACAGGATTTATAAAGGCATATACAGTACATATATATTAGCAACCAGTTCCTCACATATAACCTATAGTTTTGAAAGCTTTAGGACATGATCATCTTTCTGTATAAGAAACCTGGCAGGATTGTGACATTACCACCTGGAGCAGAAACCTTCATCTGTGAGATTTTGGGGACCACAGCAAAGCAACAAAGGGACCTNATCCTAAGCATGTTTTATATGAGAAAAAAAAGGTAACAAATAGAAAAACAGATAGACAAAAACCATTAAAAATGTCTAACAATACTCATTAGTGAAAGAAGTAAGAATATGGACCATTTAAATCCCTTTAATCTCCATTTTAATGAGACTTTTATATAAGATTGTGTTTGCTTGAAATATACGAAATTTCATTATCAGGTCTTTTTCATTCATCAACAAAACGATGTATTTAAAAGAACCAAATTTCACTTCAGAAGCAATATTGTTAGATAGTAATGATGTTAGAAAGTATTGTTAGCATTGCAATTAATATTTCAAATACATGAGAATTTCTTATTGTCAGCAGTTGTACTGCTGAAAATCATGTCTACAGTCAAATAACCAGGTGAGTGGTTGTACCCTGACAGATCAAAAGTATCCCAACTCCAAGACCCATTTGTAGAGGGTGTCTGGAAAAGGACAAGGACAGGAGGAGTACACAATAATAAACAGAATCTTTTCCCATCCTCCTGTGGGGTGTAAACCAATTGCTGGGGTACCCCCCCAGTGTAATGGTCTTACTTTTAAAATTTTTCAATAGATCTTTTTTCTAATATATATGTCCAGCAATTCTCCAATCTATTTTCATCCCTGCTGTCCACAAGAAGCTTTGGTAATGTTACGCAGCTAAACTCCAGAGGGTTATCTTCTTTTGTTGCTTCCAGAGCATGGTCCTATTTTCTGGTGCTCTCAACACCTGCATCTGAAAAAATGTAATCATGCAATACTCACCTTCACCACACCACTTGGGATTTGTCAATTCTTCATTTTATCCTCCTGAGGTCTGAAAACTCAGGATGGTATTTCGGGTGCTACTAAGGCATTTTTTTTTCATAAGAGCTGCTGCCATAACTGGGATGTTTTCGGCCTTTCTTCGAATTGTGTCCTGTTCTATAGTACTACTTGAGATACATGCAACATTTAAGGAGTAAGGATTTGCTCAGACACTCAATGATATTTTCTGCTTCTTCTCTATTCCTGCCTCTGTTTGTGCTGGCATAGCTGATGAGCACGATGAGCAACTGAGCAATAAAATAGACATTATCTCAGATGTAGGAAGAGATGTATATTTGTGTCTAGAGTGTCTCAGTGTTTCTTTTTGCTAGAAACATTATATCTGTTGGGAGATTTTTGCAGGCCTAGGGGGTGTGAATGCACTCTATGCACAGTAGTCAGATAAAGAGCCATCAGCCACAACAGGATTTCCACTGACTTAAATGAAAGCTTAAAGAACTGCCTGGCAGTGAGGAAACACCAGTGCACTTTTCTTGAAGACTAAGCACACATTATCAACGTTCATGTTATGAAATGTTATAAAGGCAGCATGAATTCTTTTATGTCCATTTCTTCTCTGCATGCAGTTGAAACAAGCCCCTTCTGTTTAGTTGAATCATGTATTGTTTGTTCCCAGAGTATGACTGTATTTTGCTATACTTCACATACCAGTAATTTTTTTTTGCTTTATTGTACAACTGCGTAGATGTGATCTAATTTTCACTGAAATAATGCATTTTTAACAACAGCAAGTAAAAGGCAGCATTAAACGGTAGCACTGATAACTTTTTTCTCATTCTAATTTATTTACAACTTTTTTAGAATTTTTTAAATTGAAATAGAACTACCAAACTCCAGTGGTAACTGTATGAACAGTTGTAATAATGGGATGAATAAGCATGTGAGAAGGCAATATTTTCCTGAGCATACTGCTGTGGCAGGCATCAGTGAAGTGGCAAGAGGCAGAGGTCTTTATGGTAGTGGCTCACTGAGCTCATTCAGTGGCACCACATGCAACAGTAAATACTACCCATTGTGCAGATAACAAATAGAATTGAGTTCAGAAGTACTGCCAGGTAAATCGTCTTGTCATCAGGATGTCATTTATATGGGTGTGTTAGCTCATCACAACAGTTATTTAACAAAGGAATGAGGAAACTAATGGAAAATTTGTTCAACAACCCCCATGCTCATTCGGTCAAATCATTCAGACTGGCATTGGAGCACCAGAACATCATTCATCTCTCTCAAGTCTCAGCAATTGCATCAATGAAATTTTTACCACTTATTTCTGGAGAGAGGGAAAAGGTATTCATTACAGATATTCATTACGGTTCTTCCTTCCCCTGCTCATAGTGAAATAGATCAGTGAACCACTGAACCAGAAAATCAGCTTATAACAATGTCTACAAGTGCTGAAGCATAATACACAGTATTCTTAAAAAAAAAAAAATTATAATGTTCAACTAAGCAAAAAAGTAGATCAGCTTGGTATGCACACTTCTATAGTGAAAGGCCCAGTGTGTCGCAGACAACTGAACGGGATGCAAGGGCTGCCCAGTGCAGAGTAACAGGCTGGAAAAATCTGCACTGTATCCTGTATTCCAGTCTGAGGCAGAACAGTTATTTGTTTGGTCTAGGAGATATACGAAGATGTGCATTTGCTGTGAGCTGTTCCTGGCGGCCTGGCTCAGCTGTGACCAGCCCAACACAAATGAGGAGGACCCACACTATGGTGTGAAACACTTCATGTCGTGGTTTCAGTCTCACAACTGAATGAATATCACTGGTTCTTGTTGTCTTTTAATGCCTTCCATCTCAGGGAAGGGAACTCGACTGAACTCCCTCTGCCTGGCTTGTGGCCATGTATCCTGACTTTCTGAGGTCTGTCAGCCACTGGGTATACCAACAATGATCTCCCACAAAACAAAACACAACCTTCTTAGAACCTAGTAAAAGTCTGCACTTCTCTGAGAGCATGGGTCTCATCCAGCATCCAGTATGGGTATATCAGCCCCTTCATGAATGGCTACCTCATCAGTGGCTCCATTTTAGCAACTGGAGCTCTGTCTTTTTAATCACTTGTCCGTTGTATTCCTTCCCAAGCCTAGAGCATTTCTGATCTGAAGAATTACTATGCAATAGCTGAATGAATAATAAGTTGGAGTCCTCTGCACAAATTACCATCCAATGAATGCAGAATAATGCATTAAAAGTAGTACTCTATTGTATTTATTGTGCAGATACTCATGCATGTTCAATTTGTGCTATTTAAGAGGCACTTCCATGGTAACTCATCTCTCTTGACAAAGTCTTTATGTCAGAGAAGAAGTGGAAGATGCAGAAGCTTAACTTTGAGTAACCAGTAAGAGGAAAGTGGCCAGCATTAACCTCACCTAAGCACCACTAGAAAACAAGCTGATGTTATTGTCTTCCATTGAATGTCCTGCTCACCAGGGAATTTCCAGCTGCAGGGTGAGAATGGAGGAAAGAGGGCAGTTTGTGGTGTCTTTTTAAGGTAAAACACAATAAATCTGTGCTGCATTATTTTCCAAGACGCTGGCTGCCCATATAGATTTAATCATTGGTATGTTCTAAAATGAAAATAACAGATGGAAGGGTTACCTCAATGTGGCAGTGTTACTCAATGCTGTCAGTAACAGAGCAGGTAACCACACAGTCAGAAAGATCAATATAATAGCAGATGCACATTTCTACCTTTCGCTAATACTGTTGTTTTCAGTTCATATGCAACAGCTTTGATACCATTTTAAGATACCGCTAGAGACTGTAAATTTTAGGGGTTTACAGGGTGGCTCTGGTTTAATTTTTTAGTCTGGCATGAGATTATCTAATCCTCTCCCAAGTCTTTTAGCATTACACCTGTTCCACTGAGATCCCTGGATTTTGACCTCTGGAAGACAAAACAGCTGCAGGGTTTGATGCCTGGCAGGGTCCCAAAAGACATCCCCATTGCTCACATCACAGTGCACACTCTCCTGGTTTATATTCTACAGTCCCCAATGACCAGTTCTGCAGTTTTATGCTGCTAATTGTGCTGAGGCTAGACTGGTTTGTTGGTGCCACAGACTTGAAATCAAGAATATTCATGTCCATTGGCTGTATTTCTCTAAGGAAAAGGTTGACATTGTCCAAAAAGAGCTGGCAGCCAAATTTACCTTACGTGCCATTCTGTCTTGGAAAAGGCATTTTTGGACCCTGCCCAAAGTCACATTCACATAGGTGTTTAACTGCAAATCTAGTCTAAAAATAACCACTAAGCAATGGGTTTGATGGTGCAATAGAATTTTGCACAGCTTGGGAAAACTGCATAACCTGCAGTATCTGTTTCATATTGCAGACATTACTGATCCCCTCATAGTTTTCTAGTATGGAAATCTGTGAGGTTGTACAACACAAGATGAGCCAAAAGCACACTGTAACAGCTTGTGGATCACCAAGCTCTTGCCAGAGTGATTAGACTCCCACTGGCAAAAAACCCAACAACAATTACTGCCAATAGGTGTTATTTTAACCAAGTGAAGTGCATATTTATTCAGTAGCCGCTACAGAATCGAAGGTGCCATGTTTAGTCTCCATCTGCTTTCTCTTACCAAAACCTCTTTAGATTCTGGGTTGCTAAAAAATCTTTATGCTGTGACATTTGCCCACATAATTTCCCAAATCACAAAGCAGTAAAAAAACCCAAAAAACAAAAAACAAGACAAAACCAAACCAAACCAAAAAAAAACCCCACAAAAAAACCTCCACCAAAGCAGAAAGAGATGACCTGAGTTTACAATGGGTCATTTGCAGAGACTTTTTT
>WBMY01003237.1:113807-137657 GCA_013397315.1 Donacobius atricapilla | reverse complement strand
GTCCCGGGGCCGGCACTCCCCGTCGGGGCGGGTCCGGCAGCGCTGAGCCCCCGCCAGCGGCCCGTCCCATCCCGCCCGCGGAGGCTTCGGCGGCGACCGGGCGGCGGACAAAGGCCGTGGACAAAGGGCAGGGCGGGCAGGAATCCCCGGGCCGGCCCTGCTGCTCCGGGACGACGGGAGCGCTGCCGCCCGACGGGCCGGGCTGAGGGGCCAGAGCCGCGGGGAGGAGCTGGGGACGGCCGTGTGCCTTAGATTCAGGAGGTTTTCCTGAGTTTGGACGTGCATTTTCCATGATTGAGGCTACTAAACGTTTCCCAAAGGCTCCTGCCTCTTGGCGGGATGATCCTTACAAGGAGCAACAGTAATATTTTTCGGAGTTCAGACTGATGCTCCCAGCTTGAGCAAGGAGGGCAGGACATGGTCCTCATCCCTCTTGCCTTGTTGGGGATCCGGCATGGATCCAGTGGTTGGTTTGGGCAACCACACTTTGGGTTTGGGTACCACTACAAAGCCAGAGCCTGGAGTGCCTGTGGCCTCTCTGAGGTTCCTGGTGTGTGCCCAGGTCTGTGGTGAGAGGTGCTGTGCTGCAGTCTCCCGTTGAGGAGGGAGCAGGCTGTGGTCTCCTGCCTGAGTCCAGGGCTGCTGCAGTCCCTGCAGACCTCTGCACAGAGAACAGTGTGTATGCACTAGCTCTGACACAGAGCAAGGGTCTGATGGCTTCTGCTAGCCTCGGGGGCTTGTCTCAGACCACCTTGTCCTCTGATTTTAGGTTGGCGATAAAGTAATGGTCCTGGCTAGGTCAGGGCTCTGGCAAGAAGTCGTGAATGTCCCGGCCAGTCAGACTTTCCCAATGCCTGAGGGGATGAGCTTCGAGGAAGCTGCTGCTCTTCTTGTTAACTACATCACCGCCTACATGATTCTGTTTGACTTTGGAAACCTGAGACCCAACCAGAGTGTCCTTATCCACATGGCTGCAGGTAAATAGTTCTTGCCAGACCATGCTGAGGCTCTTGGTTTGACCATGCAGCCTCTGAATAAGTGACGTGGGTGAGGAAATGATCGGAATGGGGCTGGACTGACAAAATATCACCTAGCGGAGATGCAGACTTCCTGCTGACCCCGTTTCCCAGCAGCTGGGGTCAATCTCTCCCAGTGTGTCCCAGGCATCAACCTCACTAGGCAGAGCCTCTATTCCCCAGGCTGCTCTGCTGTGTGATTGGTACGGACAGGGATAATTTACCTATTCTGAGGCTTTTCTGACTGCTGGGGCTGTTTGCTTCTAAATCTCTCTTACTGCTGATTTTCAGGTGGTGTGGGAACTGCTGCCATCCAGCTGTGCAAGACTGTAGAAAATGTCACCATTTTTGGCACAGCATCTGCCTCCAAGCACGATTCACTCAAGGAGAGTGGGGTTGCTCACCCCATTGACTACCGAACAATGGATTATGCAGAGGAGGTCCGGAAAATCTCTCCCAAAGGTATGATGTGGTGCAGGGCTTCTGCAACTGTCTTGCATTTCTTTCAATTGCAAAGAAACTTCTATTTACTTCCAATTCCCTCTCTAGGTGTTGACATTGTCCTGGACCCTCTGGGAGGATCTGATACGTCCAAAGCTTTTAACCTGTTGAAGCCGATGGGCAAACTCATCACTTACGGTGAGTGTGAGGAAGGTGCCCAAACCCAGGGACTGTGTGATGGTGGAGTGGGATCCACACAGGAATGCCCCTAGGTGTATGGCTGTCAGGGACCTCCACTATTCCTCACTGCACCATGTGTTGTACTTCTGTTGTTTCATTAAGGTCTTCAGGATGCTTTGGCTTGGTGAAACACTGAGGGGAGTGAGATTTGTGTCTTGTCCCCAGAGCTGTATTCACAGGCTCCAAGGCCCTTCCCTCCCATAGGGAAATCTCTCTTGGAGTAAAAGCTGGTGCCTTCAGGGGAAGCTGGAATGTCCTCAGGGAGGAATACTGGCATAGCTGCTTTGTCTAGGCTGAGTTAATGCACAGCCTTGCTTTTCTTTTAGAGGATGTGTGGGAGATGAGGTTTGAGGCTACTGAATACTTATCTCTCCATTTCCCAGCCCTGGAACACTGTGATTTTGTCCCATAGACAAAGCCCTCACACAACCCCCAGTGGGATTCCAGACACTTGCACCAGTGTGCTGCTTTGGTTGTCCCAGCCACTGCAGTGTGTGATTCCCCTGAAGAAGCAGGGCTGCAGGAGAAGGGGAAAGCTGTCCTGCCAGCCTGGCTGCATGCCACTTGTAACCCTTTCTTACCTCTGCCAGCACTCCAGTCTAGCTGCACTGCTGCTGCCTTACAAGGACCAAAGAGAGCAGTTGTTCTACATTTTTGCCAGATGAGTGCTGATAATCCAAATTCTGCATATCTTGAGGCTGAGGCAAATGCCTGTTTTCTATTGAAGGCTGACTGGGCAGGTTGTGCTGTGGTCCAGTTCTCAGCTCTGTCCCTCACTATGCTGAGTGGCTGTTCCCCTGTGTGTGGCTGAGCTGTTCTATGGGATGCCATTGCCTCTTGGGTTGTGTTCCAACTTTCCTGTGGCTTCCCTTCTTTTCAGGTGTAGCAAACCTGCTCACTGGGCAGAAGAAGAACCTCATGGCTATGGCTAAAACCTGGTGGAACCAGTTCAGCATCACTGCCTTGCAGCTCCTACACCAGAACAAGGCAGTGTGTGGCTACCATCTTGGATACATGGATGAAGAAGTTGAGCTTCTCAGAAGTGTTGTAGCCAAGCTGGTTAACCTGTACAGTCAAGGCAAAATCAAGCCCAAAATAGATTCTGTATGGCCCTTTGATCAGGTGAGTCTCAGCTAACATACAGGCAGTGGTATAGAGTGAAGACCTTGTTCATGGGGCCTGAACTGTTGAAAATGTTTAATAACCATCTGTTCTCAGACATTCAGTGCCTTATTCCTTTTAAAATATTAAAGCTGAGTAAAGTGGCTGGGCTGTTCTGCTCCGGTGCACAGGGCTAGGCAATGCCAGACAGTGTCCCTGTGGAGCAGGGCAGGTGCTCAGCTGTGCTCCATGGGCAGCAGCAGCCAGGAGGGGGCTGGGTTATACATCAGGCTGGAGTATGCCCTGAGTAGTCTGTACCCTATAATTAAGCAGACAGATGGGAAGGTTGTTGCTGCCCTTCCAAGAGTGCAAAAGAGCCCAGGCAATGAAGCAGAATGAGGATATTAGAAGGGAGCAGCAGGTTTTTCAGCAGCTCTGCTCTGCTCGGGGTTATTGCATTGATGTGTCCAGGCAGAGTCAGGCTCTTCCCTTGGGAATCCTGTGCTGGGGAAGGACTTGCTGCAGGGGAGCAAAGAACTTAATGATGATCAGTCAGTGTTCATATCTGAGAACTAGTCTGATGGAAGCTTAAGGAAAGCTTTAAATCCAGGCCTGGCCCAGGTGTTTAAAAATAATGATAATAAAGATACAATTCTGTGCATATATTGTTTTGTGTAACTGGTGGAGGCTTTGTCCTCCTGGCAGGTGGCTGGATTCCTCGCTTTGGAGAGAAAGCTGTGGTGACACACACATCACTTCCACATTTGTGTGAGCAGAGCATCCTTGTGTGTGTTAAGGTTGGGCTGTGTGAATTCTTGAGGATAGTTCCCTATGGGGCTTCTGGGGTAGTTGCCCAGGTCTGTCCAAAGCACACCTGTGCAGCAGAGGCACCTGAAGGCTTGTGACTTTCTTGAACTGCCAGGAAAGCTGCCTCAGCTATGCCTCAGGCCGGTCTGGGGGTGATGAGGGGCCCAGGAAGGGCATGGATGCACTCTGCAGTGTGTGGGGGCCTTACCAGGCTCTTTTTTGCTTCCAGGTGGCAGAGGCTATGAAGCAGATGCAAGAAAAGAAGAATGTTGGAAAAGTCATCCTGGTTCCTGAAGCACCCAAGGAAGAATCTAAAAAAGCAGAGAACTAAGGAGAAGAGATGTATGCAGATTATGAATTCATGATTTAACTCCCTGATCTCTTTGGGACCTGGAAATGGACAGATCAGTATCTTCCATCTTTCACCAGTACAAGAACATCATGGTTATCATTCAGATGAGGTTTGCATGCTCTTGTTGTGACTGACCCTTTGCCAGATATGCCTCCTGCTCTCTCTTTTGAAACCTGTTTATTTCATACTGTTTTCTAACCACTTATTTCTCCGCTGAATTTCCAGACTAACCTTATTTTTCTCTGGCAGTGAGGCTGAAGCTTCCAAGCAGTTGGTGACTGCACAGCCTGTCACTGTAAAGTCACGGTGCAATGTACTGTAACAACTGCCAAGTATCTCTGCAGAAACTGGGCCCTGCTCAAGCGTTTGCACTGTCAGCTTTGGGAAGCCTGTTCAGCAGAAGATTGGCCAAATGTAGGATGTTTCCCCCACAGCCAAAGGAAAATCACAGCTGGCCAAGTTTAATTCGAGCAGGGGTTTCTCTTCTGTTCACACTAACCCAGCTCTATTCCCTCTGCTTTTTGTAGGCCACTAACACAGCCAGATAGTAAAGCTCATGTTGTTTTTGCCTTGACCACCCTGGCAATTTGGAGTCTATGGCATATCATACTTCATTTGCAGTCACGGGCTGGGCTATGTCTGACTAGAGAAGAAAAGTTTCAATTAGGTAACCTGATCCTGTCCATTTTCTATTTCCAAACTGTATAGAGAGATCTGAGCAGTGTCTGATTCTTAGAGACCATAAGGACTCAACTGTGTCTCAAACGACTGGAACAATTGATGTTGGCTCTGTGCTTTATTATGTTGGGCTCCAAGTTGATATTGTTAGGGCTTCACCCTTGTCTTTGTATTTCCAGGGGCTGCAGTATTGAATTGGACTTCATTGAGGTGGAAACAATCCCCTGTTAATGCTTTGTGCAGTGCCCTGTGCACTGAGGAGGTGTTGCAATTTGGGAAGTAACATTCAAGAGCCAGTCCTGTGGGCTGGCTGCCCAGTAGCCTGGGCTGGCTCTCCCTGTGGCACACTGGTTAGTAAAGCTGCTGCCAGGGTAGCAGTTAGATGATAAACAGCCCAGCTCTGTGTCAAGCCTCTTGACCCGCATATTCTGAGCGGTTTTCTATTGTGTTCTAGCTCATTTGCTGCAGCAGGGCTTGACTCTTCTTCCCCTAAATCTGTGTCTTGGGGCTCCAGTGCTGAGGGTTTAGGAGCTGCCTGGGATACTCCTCTCTATACCAGAACTGTGTTTCTCTTCTACTTTTCTTTCCTTGTGTGCTTTTGGAAATGGAGCTGTGTAGAGACCCAAGCGCAGCTCTGTGAGCACCTTGAGTCCTGGGTGATGCTGTCCTTCCCTCTGGACCCTGCTTGCAGCCCTGGGCAACTCTGGTGCTGTTGGTGCTTACTGGTCATGGACTGTCGGTGTGGTGGGCTTTTGGGCTTCATTCGAGATTTGAAATGGTAAACTCAGGGCACCAAGAAGAGCTGTCCATCGTGGAATAACTCGTGCTCCAGAAGCAAAACCTCGAGACTAGAATCCTGCTTAACTAGCCCACAGGGAGGGCCCAAGGAGGGCAGGTACCCACTGGGCACCGGGCCAGGCACACAGCCCCACCACCACCACCCCAGAGAGCCCACACCACACTGGGCTGGGGTTCCTCTCTAGCTTCTCCCTCAGCCTACTCCAGTGGGACTCCTGTCTGTCAGTGCAGCTTGTGGTTCAGGTGCTTGGGCTCAGTCCAGAGTTCTTTGGAAATGCATAGGCATAGCTTCCAGGGGTCTTGCCCTGCCTAACTTTAAATATTGCAACAACCCGGTTCCCTACAAGCTCAGAGGAGTGCTGGAGTCCTCTCACAGATCTTTGTCAATTCATCTCTTGAATGTCATAAACACAGGCTGATATAACTCTCAAGCACAACTTTTTACCTTTCTGAATCCAAAACCTTACTGCTTCTTTCAGCCTGCCCTGTCATGGTAATTTAGATTGAATCCAACAGTGTCTAATGCTGCTTTACCAGGTGTGAAAACAGAAGGACTGTCTAAATTGCTGAAATGGAAAGTCTGGACCTGTTCTTCTGAGAAACTGGACTTCACCTTGATGACAGGGCAGCATGCTCAAAAGGCACACAACCCTGCACATCTTCCGACTGCTCCATTGTAAAAGGGAAAGCTGTTATGGTGTGTTTCATGATAACATCCTCTCCCTGCTTTATTCTGAGCCAGTCTGGTGCTCAGTGCCTTACGTAGGTGGCCTTGGCTCCAGCGGGGTGGTGGGGCTCTCTTGTCTCCCTCTGCCCTGCTGCCTGCTGTGCGCCATGGGAAACAGCACCTCGCTGCCTTCTGCTGCATGACTAGGAAGTCACTGGAGCCTTCTCCATTCTGGCCTTTCCAAGTATTGCCAAAACCCAGTTTTGACTCCTATTAGCTCTGTTTTGTGGACACTGGTGATGTCATTGGACTTTCTGTGAATTAGCTGTTCTCTCCCCAAGCTGTTCCAGCCTTTCTGGGGCTGACCTGGCGGTTCTGTACCCCCCAGTCCGTAAGACCTGTTGTAAAGCCCTTGTTTCTCTCAGGGCAGCTGTTTGGCTCCAGAGTGAGCCTTGACTGAGGCTTTATCAGCTGCTCCAGCCTTGGAAACAATCCTAGCTCCCGGCTCTCTTTGGGCTCACATGTCTTCTACCTAGAAATTCCTGAAGCCCTTATCAGGGCCGGAATGCCAAGCAGTTACTGCCTGTTCAAGTTCAGCACTGGCTATTTTGTGTCTCTTGGTAGCAACAGTGTTTTCTACAGGAAGACCAAGATTAAATGTAACCTTGCGATCCTCCACCCCTGCTCGATGCTCCAGGTGCGTGTGGTTGGTTGTGTTTTGGTTTTTTTCTTTTCTTTTCCGTGGGCCAGTAAGTACAGAACCTACGTAAAACAACTTCAAGTGTCTTAATCAAGTTAACCAGCCGGTTTGTATACTAAGGACCAAAGCAAAAAAACCAAAACGAAACCCTAGGATAAAAATCACTCCATTCAATGTTTCTTGTTTAGGGCAAAGTTGTGCTACTGAGGAACTGGGAGATTCCTGTACTTAATCGTGTGTGCCATTCCAGAAGTGCAATTTAATGTTTCTTTTACTGATTGTCTGACTCAAAGGTTGTGCCATGAGGAGTCCAAGTGGAAGTGTAAGGAGCCGATGAGCGCAGGAGGGGGGCTGGGTGGGAGTGCCTCTCCTGTCATTGCTGTAGCGGCCTCCCAGCCTGGTGCTGCTGGCCTTGGACGAAGTGTAACTCCTTTGCTGCCACCAGGTAGTGGTTGCCACATTTTTGACTCTTTGGTTCTCTGAAGCTCACTTGTGTTGCAAGCTGGCTGCAGGAGGGGAAGGGAGCAGAGGTGGCCACTGCTTGCACAGAGGAGTGTGGCCCCTGCCAAGTGCTCTGGGAAGGAGTTTAGCTCTATGTTTTGTTTCAGACATCTGTATTAAACTAGAATTGATTGGCCAGGGAGAAGTAAGAAGCGTTGTGTGTGTGAGGCTTCAGCTGGTGCAGGATCCTGGCCTGCTGACAGCTGCTATCATAGGTGTTAAACCACTCTGGTTGCCTTGAAGTCTCTGGTGTGCTGAGCCCTCATGATGGCAAAGTGTTATTGGCAAGTAGTACATGAGCATGATGTGAAACGTGTTAGACTCTGAGTGAGCCTCTTACAGCATATGGTCTGGTCTGTACTGTCTGAATTGTGTTGATTTGCAGATTTGTGATATGAGTGATGCTCATCCTACAGACGCATAGCAAATCTTTTGTTTAAAAAATATCTTTCGCTTTGTGCGTGTAACCAAGATGGACAGAAGACAACTGCGCCACTGCTGTTTACATGACTACAATGTGTACTGCTCCTCTGTCAAATGTTACCATATGCCTTATGTGTTTCAAGTGTTAATTAAACGCATAACAAAACCTTCCACAGTATGCTGCTCAGGTTTCTGTTGTGGTGAACCCTGTGCCCACAGCTCAGGGCAGGTTCAGTTGCCGAAGTGTAACACTCCCAGCATGCAGAGATGCCTCTGCTCTTAGGGACAAGTGTTAATTGTTGGCTTGAGCATTGTTCCTAACACTCTTCCTGGAGGGCAGCCACGGTGATTTTTGTTTGTGAAGTCTTTAGCTGGGCTCTGCATTTTGTATCTGGGTGTCTCAGTAGCCAGGTGGGACTGAAGAGGGTGCCTGGGCTGAGGGTAAGACAAGGCATGAACAGCCACTACCAAACATGAGAATAAATCCTGTTTATTTGTCAGCATAGAGAGTGTCCTTGGGAGGCAGCTGCTGTGGGTGCTGAAGGCTGTTCCTGTTCCCCTCAGGAGTGCACCAGGTCACCTGCTGGCCTCAGAGCAGGTGCTTGGGGAGGAGCTGGAGCAGGGGGCTGTCTGCTGGAGCCTGAGCTGTCAGCATGAGGCCCCAACACTAAAGACAGTTCATCTGCCTGTAGTGGCAGCAGGTGGAAGAGAATTCCAGAAGCTGGGGCCGGATGAGGTGCATACTCCTGCCCAGGTTTGTGTCTGCCACTGAAAGCCACATGGGGCTCAGCCTGCAATCAGCTGAAATCAGCTCTGTGACTGGCTGGCAGGACACGCATCCAAGAGGAGCTGAAGTTTTTGGGAAGTGCTGATCCATGCTGAGGCCTGGGATGGAGGTGCTGCTCTTGGTTAATGTGCAGATTTCTGGCTACATCTGGGGAACACAGGAGCTCCTTTGACAAACACTTGCTTTTTCATGAGCTGTCTCTGTTAAGCTGCCGTTTTCTCAGCAGGAAAAGAAGGCAAAGGGAAGCCACAGGCTGTGGCTGTGGGAGAATCACACAAGGGCCAGTTTATTCAGAAGTGTGCTGACCTCATGGAGGTACTGGGCATCTGGGTAGCCATTCCTGTGGGGCAGAGAGGAAGCACTGTAAGTCCTGCTGATGCGCCAAAATCACAGTGGGAAGCAGCCCTTTATTTTTGCCCTAACAAAAGAGAGAGACATCCCTGCTCCTGGGTTGTCCCGCTGCCTGCAGGCACAGCTCATACTCAGCACTGGCAGGGAAAGGCTGTAAGTGAACAGGGCCCAGAATTCTTGTCCATGAGGAACTTACAGGTTTCCACACCACTTACGGTTGTGGGATGGGCAAGGGCTTTTGCTCCAGCTGGAGGGTGCCAGGGCTGGTCTGCCATGCCACAGCTGCCCTGCAAGCTGAAGCAAAGGAAGGCACCAACTCTGCCACTGTGGGAGGGTGGAAGAGCCATCCCTGCCAGGATTTGTTGAGCTGGAGCCCATAGTTCTCCTCCTCTAATTGCTAAAGAACCCACAGCCATACCCAGAAGCTTAGAATGAGTTGGGCCCTACCTGGCTTTGCCTCCACCCCAGGAGGTTTTGTGGGGGATAAAGCCCCATGTTACTCTTTCTTCTCTGTTGCAGGACTTGATCTGGAATGTCAGCCCACGTTCAAATGCTCTCTTCAGCAGCTCTGCTGTCTTCTGCCCTTCCTTGTTATCAGGCAGGAAGGCATAGAAATTTCCCCCTTTGTAAGGCTGTCCTGGGCGAGGGTCCCCAACCTTAGAAGAGGAGTAAGACATTTTAAACAATGACTGGAGTGCAGTGCCTCTGAAAGATTTCTAATGTTTGTCTAGCTTGAAAACTACACTGATGACCGTGATCCCCATGGGCTGATAGTCACTGTTAACTAAAACCAGAGGTCATACATGCTCTTGAGAAGCAGCAAGCTGCTCCAAAACCTGGTGTGGAGCTTTTCGACTTTCATAGGTTAATACCTCTGCTGCTTTGCAGGGGGCAGGGAGCTGTGGCTGCTCTTTCTTCCCTCAACCGCCCCGACAGAGCCCTCCCTGTGTGGGCTGGGGAAGCTCTGTGGTGGTACTTACCC
Source organism: Donacobius atricapilla (assembly GCA_013397315.1). Lineage (NCBI taxonomy): Eukaryota > Metazoa > Chordata > Aves > Passeriformes > Mimidae > Donacobius > Donacobius atricapilla. Next base: position 127,813 of record WBMY01003237.1, on the reverse strand, counting down.
CCTGCACGCCATCAGGGATGCTGTAAGTAAGCTGAAGTGTTGGGTCCTGATAGTATCCAGGCAGGCTCTGAGACAGGGAGGAGATCTTCAATGTCCCCTGGATCTTGCAGCCTGGGGCAGCTGAGGAGGGTCTGCAGCAGGCTGGCTGCATACTGTCTGCTGCAAAACATGTCCTGCGCAAGGCGGGACCACAGCGGCCCTGGCAGGTCACACCTGAGCCCTGGCAAGCCTCACACTGGTCCAGAGGGATCGTGCTGCTTTCCTGCCCAAGGTTGGGGTCTCTTCTCTGCTGTGATGGGAGGTCAGGCTCCTCCTCCTCATTGCTCCTGCCCCCTGGGAGCTGGGCCCCTCCCTGATCCGTGGGCTCTGCTGCAGGTGCCTGTAGGGCCACAGTTGGTGGTGGCTCAGCAGCCGTGGCCCTGGATAACCCCGTGGGCAGAGAGAGATTAGCTTCATCAGCTGCAGGGACTGGACAGTGCTGCTGTCCCATTGCCTCATTGTGGCCTCCTCTGCTCTTGTCTCTTGCAAACTGGAATCTGTCTGGCAAGACTTGTTTGAGCCGGATGGTGTCAGGCTCCCCCAGCAACAGTTTTGCCTTACGCTGTTCCTGGGACTCCTTCAGGCCAAAAGGACTTGGCTTATCCCCTGCACCAAGTCCCAGAAAGCTGCCTCCTCCTCTCCCAGCCACAGAATCAATATGGCCCCTGGCCTCCTCCTGCCTCCAAGCCTGCTGGAACCTCCAAGGACTGGGGGACCTCTTTTCCTCAGCCTCTGGCACCCAGGAAGCCTTGAGCACATCTGTAGAGTGTACTTGATTGCTGATGTTCAGCTGCTTTAGGGAATTCAGGCTGCCAGGAAGGGCTGCATCCAGCACTGGATCCTGGCTTCTGCTTGGCTGGATGATGCTTGATTTCCCTGTACTCTCTGGTCCAGGAGACATGGATGAAGACTTCATGGCACAGAGCCTCCTGGAAGAAAACATGTGGAAGGCCTCAGTCATTCCTGGCAGCACATCCCTGGGGCAGACAAGATGGAGCTTGTACTTGTCTTTTCTGAGTCCAACCTGGAAGGATTTTCCTCGCAAGAGGCTGCACAGTTCACTCAGGTCGCTGTCATCTGGACCATCGACGGTGAGCTCTGAGTAGTTCACACTCTGACAGACCAAGTCAGGGCACTTCTGCACAAGGTTTTCCACCTTCCATTTAGCCTGGAACAGCCTTTTCCTGTCTGCTGCCTGCAGCATCAGCACTGTGCAGTCCGCAGTCTGGCGCTCCAATATCTCCACCCCTTCAGCCCTGCACAGCTCAACAAGAGTGGCATGGCAGACATCTTTCAGGTACAACCACTGCAGAGAGTCCAGGCTCATTTCCTCACTCACCCTGCTGTTGCTGTCTCTGGAGTTGTTGCTTTCCTTTGACCTTAGTAGAGAGAAGCTGTTGGACCGTCGCAGCACGGGCTTGGATGCAGAGGGTTTGGAGCCTAAAGCAGAAGAGGTCTGTGTCACATCATAGATCCTGGAGAGGCCAGTGAGGGGTGGGTACCCAATGGGATCTGAGCGTTTAGAGTCCTCAGGATACTGAAAAGTGCTGTTTTCTTTGCCCTCAAAGGGCAACAGCACCTTTTGTCCTGTGAGTCTGGCACCTCCTTCCACATGGTCCCTTTCCATGGGGTGGTTCTGCTGAGGCTTTGCTGCTGACCCCAGAACTTTATCTGTCCTAGGGGTGGGAGGCCGATACTGCTGGGTCAGTGCCTTTGGGTCACTCAGACCTGGAGCATCCATCTCTGATGAATGCTTCCCAGAAAGCTGTGCCTCTCCTACTGGTGGAGAGTCCTGATTCAGCAAGAGGCCCTGGCCTGCCTGAGACCTGTCAGCTTCCAGGGTGTTGAAGTTGGCAGCTAGCTTGAACTCACTTTTCAGCTCCGGCCTGCTTGGGCTAAGCCTTGTGGCTGAAGTATCCACAGGCACTTTGGCCAGGGATAGTGCAGCCTCTGTGGTGCCAGAGGGCTGGGAGCTGCTCAGCGCGCCAACCGTGTGTGCAGCACCTCTCCTGGTGACAGAACCCTCAAGGAACTGCTTGGCCTCAGACACATCAACAAGGTTTCCAACAAGATAAAGCTGCTTCACATCCTCGTGGCAGAGCAGCTGGGGGTACAGCTTCTGCAGCTCATGTGTCAGAGCCGTGAGCGCCTGGCTGTCCATTCCCAGCCCTTCCTTAGCAATCTTCTCCTTGCGCAGGCTGGCCTCCAGCTGCTGGTAGAGCTGCTGCAGGGCCAGCTGGGCCTGGCACAGGGCATCCGTGTCCCCAGACACACCTGCAGATGGTCGGAGGTACAATACAGCAATGCCATCACCACTGACATCCACCACATCCACGTGATGTTGGTGCAGCACACCTTGGTACTCAGCAGCACAGAACCTCTGCATGTACAAGTAAATGTCCAAGTCCATTGCTAGGGAAAAGTCCTCCAGCTTCTTCAAAGGTTCCACAGCTTCCCCACCCACTGGGCTCTGAGGTGATGGGACTTTAGCTGCTGTTTGACACACCTGGTCCTGACTTGGCAGCTTTGCTGTCTCTTGTGCTGACTGAGTGGAGTCAGGTACTTGCTGGTGATCCTGCATTCCCTTCTCTTTGGCCCCACAGCTGGAACCTGGCAGGAAGATCTCACCAGTGGCTTGGCTCTTGAGGTTCAGGCTGCCTAGCAGGTCTCTGCTGAAGGTCTGCAGCTGAGTGAATGGTCCCTGGACTATGCAGTGCATATTCTTTGGGTCGAAGCTGAACTGTACATCACTGTAGTTTTTTTGCAAGTCCCTCAGGAGGGTTTTGCCCACAGGCAGCTTGCCATAGTCAATTGTCATGCACACACGTATGAAGACCTGCAAATAGACAGCAAGGGAGTGAGAGAGCAAGGACCAAAACCAACCCCTTTCAAAGGCACGGGAGAAGGCAACTTGACCTGGCCCCTGCATTACTGACTGTGACAGAAAAAATGACATACTCTTCCACCTCTCTCCCTCAGCATCCTGCCTGCAAGATAGATGTACCCTGACACAGACAGAACCAAAAGACCCAGACTAAGCAACTCTTCGACCCTGTGCATTTGTCAAAAGCTTTCTGCCAACAAGGAATCAGACAGGGAAATTGCACAGAGATAGGGCCACATTTCTACACACTGGGAGCTCTTCAAAAAGCCCAAACCCAAGAAATCCACTATTGTTTCTGCATCTGAAATGCAGTTGCTCTCTTGCCCTTGCAGAGTTTCATCTCCAGATCTTCAACCACTTTTAGCACCACAGGCTTGCAAAAAGGTCTGCAAGGCCAGGCTAATTCCCATGCCCTTGTTTTGGGGGCTCAGACATGAAAACATGAGACACGGCTACTGCCAGTCTCTTGAGACTGGAGGAAGAGGCAAGAACTCTCCAGTGCTCCCTAGACACCAGCAAGTCTGTATGTTAAGCTTTCCTGAGAAGGAAAGAGGAACAATACACTGTATGTCCAGCTGATGACATGGCAGAGGCATTAACAGGATCCCCTGTGTGGCACCAGATGGACTGGGGAAAAGTGCCTATTCTCTCCAGCCTCACTACCCTTCATTTGACAGGCACAAATGCCAGATGACTGAGTGCACAGCCTGCCTGTGCTATTAGCACAGAAAAAAAATCTTCATTTGAATATGAATGAAAATGGATTTAAGTGTAATTAAGATGAACAGAGAGAGTGAGGTCTCCTTTCTCGAGCTGTCTGCCAGGCACAGTCTGTGTGGGAGCAGCTGGGGCTGCCACGTCCCCTCAGTACCTCATCAGGGCTCAGCTCTGCAACGTGCAGCGTCACCTCCAGCGGATACCGTGTCCTCCCGATTGCCAGCGCATGGTTTTTCACCTTCAGGATCCTCTGGGCCACTGGTGGGAAAAGCCACCCAGGCCTGCGTCAGTCCAGCCAAGGGGACAGCAGCGGGACTGGGGACAGTGGAACAGCAGGACGGGACGGCGGGAGAGGGGATGGTGGTAGAGGGAAGAGTGGGGTTAGGGGTGGTGGTAGAGGGAAGAGTGGGGTTAGGGATGGTGGGACAGGGAAGAGTGGGGTTAGGGATGGTGGGACAGGGAAGACTGGGGCTGGTAATGCTGGCACAGGCCGGACCCCCGAGGGTCCCACGTTACCTTCTGTGGCCTCGAAGGTGATGAGCGCGCAGGGCGGGGACCCGGGCAGCACCCGGACTTCGGCAATGTCCCCGCCGCCGTTGCGGGAGCGCAGGAAGTGAATGGCCAGCTTGTCGGCCGCCCTGTCGGGGGGCAGCTCGGCGGGGAAGCCCCGCACCCGCACCGTGCGGCCAGCCATGCCCCCGGGGGCGGCTGCCTNCGCGGCCCGGCCCGGCCCGGCCCCAGCACAACAGACACCAGGCTGCTCCAAACAGACGCTTTAATGTCCCCCGTGCCCCAGGGCCAACGGCCGCACGGAGCTTCTCAGCCCCGGGCTGACGGGGCTGCCCAGGACTAGCCCCTGTCCTCCACGAACACGGCCACCCCCGTCCGCCCCGCTGGGACGTAGGCGAGGGCATCCACCTCCCCGCCGCCGCGGCTGGTCCTCTGGAAGTGGATCTCCAGGGCGTCTCGCATGGACTCCTCACTCAGCACATCGGGGATGCCCAGGAGCAGCACGGTCCTGGGGCAGCGGGAGGGCTGGAGCTGGGCGGAGCAGGGCGTGAGCTGCAGGGCAGCGCAGGGAGAGGGGCTTCAGGAGCCCCCCGGCCTGTGCTGCCTCAGCCCACGCTGGTAGGTGCTGCTTGCACAGGGTTCGTGCCTCACCTGCAGGTTAGAGATGTCTCCACGCACACATGGTGATATTTTGATTTCGTATTTCCCTTTCCCAATAGGCACCTGGATACGTCCTCTTTCAATTAGCGGCTCTGCCACTGCATATGGAGAGGAAAGCCCTGAGCTGCCCAGGTCCCAGATAAGCTCCAGGGGAGGTTCTGTCCCTGGCATAGGCACCAAGGCCCTGCTCATGGTTCAGCTCCCCCACACCAGCACAGTTCTGGGGGAGGCAGGACAGCCTGGGGCTCACTCTATCTTCCATTTCCCAAACACAGCTTTGTCTGCTCTCAGATTTCTCCCCAGACCAGGCTGGGCTGCTCCATCCTTGCCCGCCATCCAAGCTCAGCACACCCTACACACCTCCATCCTCTGTGAAGGTCAGCACCACTTGGTCAGGGTCCTGCAGGAACTCCCTGCTCTCCACCTCACTGCCCCCATTCTTTGTCTTGCTGAAGAAGAGCTCCAGCTTGTCCAGCAGTGACTCCTTGGAGATGTCCAGGCTGGGCAATTCAGATACAAGGATGCTCCTGCTGCTCGGAGTCAGCCTGATCTGTGGGCAGCACCGGGCAGTCGGTGCCAGGGCAGGACTGGCCCCAGGGCTCAGGGGAGCAGTGCTGGGTGTGGCTGGCAGCAGTGCCCTGGTCGAGGCAGGCTGAGACAGGGGAAGCAGCGTGCCCAGGGCAGCTCCATGGCATGGGGAGCAGGGCACCCACCGGCCCTACCTCCAGGGCAGATGGCAGCAGGATGTCCATTGGCACTGCCTGCACTCGCATTCTGCACTGGTCGAGCTCCTCCAGCTCCCCACAGCTCAGCTCCACCGTGTGCTCCCTCATCTCTATGATCCTCTGGGCCACTGTGAGCAAGGAGAGCCCCCAGCACCGGGGAGTGACTGCCCGGTCCCAGCGCTTTACAGGACAGGACACAGCACAGCAAAGGTGTCAGGGAGGGGGCACAGCCCCACACAAGGCAGGGAGAGGAGCAGAACCGAACTGTGGCACAGGGTCGGCCCCAAAATGATCGAGGACACCCGGCCAGAGCAGTGCTCTTCCCACACTTACCCTCTGCCTCCTCAAAGGTGATGAGAGCTGAGCCCCCTGGCAGAGGGTAGCGGATCAGTGGGGTGAGCATCAGATGGTTCATGTCCTCCTTGTTTACTGTGAGTCCCTTAAAGATCATTTTCTTTTCTGGCATGGCAGGCAGCATCTAGATTCAAGTACAGACAGCACCTGGAGGAGACTGGCCCCTGCACAGGGCATGCCAATCCACAGGCTAGAAATAAACTCATGGCTCAATTAGACAGCTGGAGAACCTCAGCAGAGTCTCTCCTAGTGTCTCGGCTGTGCCTGGAATCCCAAAGCTCCTGGCTCCTGACAGAGGAGCTGCCTGCTAGCAGCTGTTCCAGCCATCACACAGTGCACAGCTGCATTCACCTGCAGCTTCTTCAGCCAGGCTTGTGCCCTTGCCAGCAGACCCTATTGCCCACAAACACTCTGTTACCTTCACAGGATCATTCCAGAGGACTCTCTTCTTCAATTCTTCCAGTTTATTTTTCAGAACCTGCTTCTCCTGCCTCAGTCTGTTGTTCTCCTCCTCTATTGCAACAATCTGGAAGGAAGGAAGGAAGGATCAAGTGGGAAGTAGGGAACACCAGGACACGAGGGGCTGCAGTACATTTCTGTTCTGAGCACAGCACTGTTCTTGGGCACACAGCTCCACCTCATTCTGCTATTGACTGCCTGCAGCTCTGCCCTGGTTCTTCTCCTTTTAGGACAGCTCTCCCCCCACTGCAGTACTGCCTCACTTCTGGGCACAGGCCCATGAAACCTCCACTGGATCCCAAGCAAGGGATCTCAAAGCAGTGACCAGTGTGAGGCAGCCCCTGCACCCCCTGCCTAAGACACATCCACTGAACACCGACCTGCTGGGCTCTTTCTTCATCTCCATTTAAAGACAATTGTAGCTCAAGAGTTTTATGAAGTTCTCCTTCTTTCTTCAGCTCTTGTGTCCTTTGCTCTGCGGCTTCCTTGGCTATTTGTAGCTTTGCACGGTCTTGCTCCAGAACACTGTAAAGCTCCTGTGAGAACCACCATGAGACAGCGAGACCCTGATGTCGTTGTGTCACCCCCACCAGCCACCCAGCCCAGGCACAGGCTGTGCCTTTGGGAATGAGCCTGGACCCTCGAACGGGCTCTCCTCTCCATGGGATTACTCTCTGCCGCCTCTGACTGGCAGTCCTAGAAAAGACACTCGACCTCCTCGGCCAGGGCCGACCAACCTCTCTCTCGGCCGCGGCCAGACCCACCTTGCACTGCTCGATCTCCCGCCGGAGCTGCTCGGGGCTCTCCGAGCCATCGTCCTGCGGGCCCTCCGGGGGCAGCAGCCGGACGAAGGATTCCTAAAGACAGGAGCGCTCTCAGCCGCGCTGCACAGCCCGCCGCCCGCAGGTCCCCGCGGCTCAGCCCTTCCTCACCTCCTCCGAATCCATCCCCGCGGCGCTGGCGGCAGCACGGAGCGGAGCCCCGGTCCCGCGGGGAGCCCTGCGCTGCCCTGCCCGCCGGGCCGCTCTCCCTACCCGGTCCGGGCTACCGGGCCCCGCGGCCTCTCCCGCCTTTCGCTTTCGTTTTCGCGGCCGCGCCNGCCCCGCCTAACTCCCCTTCCCTGAGCACCCACCCACCCTGCCAGGAACGGACCAGCTGATGAATACAGAAATAAACTCTTCCTGCCCCGCTCTTGGATTTACAACCCGACCCAGCCCCTGCTCCCCGCGTGGCCAGCAGCCAGCACGGCCCCGTTTGGGAAGCTAAAATCCAACACCCACAGGTTAGTCACCACACAAATCACAGTGCACCTGGAATTGCCCATTTGCCTTCCCCCTCTCACTGTTTTTCTCAGGGATCACCTCGGTTTTGTGAATAAGAGATTTCTGCAGCTGCAGAAGGGAAGCACAGCCCTTGCCACACCTGGAGCAGTCCCAGAGGTGACACCTGTACCCATGGCTCGGGCTGCACAAGGCTCCACAAATGTACTGATGCTCACCTGGACTGCAATGGCTTTCCCAGCTCTTAGAGATACAGAGCAAGCATGACCACACCACTGCTTGTTTGTTAAATAACAAAAAATACATGGTTTTTAATAAACATTTATTGATGCAACCTTGTTACACCCTTAGAATCGCAGCTTCTGGAAGAACCACTTATTTTTGCCGGTTTTGTACCTGAAAGAGAACACACGGGTTAGAGAAGGATGTGTACTATGAGGTAACAGCACCAAACTCGTACCTGAGCTCTCCCAGACAGACAGAATCTAGCACCCAGCTCACCCAGAGGCAATTCACCTGGTCTATTTGGCCTGGGCTACAACTAAACCCACTTTAAATATTGAAATTCCAAGGGAAGCAAGTGCCAGGTCCCTCATGAAGGACACCTGCACTGTGGCAGCTTCCACCCCAACAGGCACAAGCACAGGACACGGCCATCCCGCTGGACACCTTGCGTGGCACGGGGAGATGCCCTTGGAGAACAGCTCAGGAGCTGCCCAAACACTGTGTGTCCCACTGAGGTCATACAACTCCTTCCTCTGAAGGAGCTTCTGAACAGAAAACCATAAAGAGCAGAAACCCAAGCCTCCCATGCAAAGCATCAGCACTACCCTGGCCCACCCAGCCCAGTGAAAGAGAGGATGAACTGGCACCATGTAGTCAGATCATCCTCTGGTACCTGAAAGGCCCCACACGTGCTGGCACAATGCTGCACACACACACAGGTGAAAAGAACTCGCTCAACAAATATGCACGCAAACATGCTGGGGCACAAGTGCCAACTTGGAGACTCACAGGCTCTGGCAGAGCCACACCAACTCCTCACTCTAGGGATGAGCACCAACACCACTGAAGAGATGAGCTCCCAACTCACCTTTCCTCAAATTTCACCTTGGCTTCACGTCTTGCTTTGCGTTTCAGAGCGGGATCCCTGAACACATCCTTATTGACCACTGTTTTGTCCAGGGGAATATCCACAGAATACCTGGGAGAGAGCAGAACGGTTCAATAGGGGCATGGCACCTGGCACAGGGCTGAAAACCAAGCAGAGCCAGGATCAGTCAAACACTCATTCTAGTGTCTGGTCAAGGAGTCACAGCTCACATTCTCCCCAGTTCAGGAATCATCAAACCACTGAAACACTCTCAGTTCAGCCTGTAAAGGGAACAGCCACATATTTTCTGAGGGACACACAGCTCTGTTTGATGTGGTGCCTGGGAGCCACTCGGGGAGCTCTGAGGCACAGTAAGAAACGGCTCTACCAGCTCCAGACCCTCACAGCTGCCTCAAACTGCTCACCTCCTGACATCACCAGAGCAAAGGGAAGATCAGTGGGGCTGAAGTAAGAGCCAGCTGCCTCATTCCAAAAGTGCATTAATATCTCCACTCAGCCTCAGACCCCCAACTCCCTGTTTTTGCAGAGCCTCAGCCTCACGTTCACTCAGCCACAGCATTAACAGCCTTGGTCACTGCCGGTATTCAGTAGAGAACACAAGAACCACGAAAGCAGCCAAGACTCCTCTGGCCCTGCCGGCAGCAGCACTCACCGGGTGGGCATCAGGTGGTTGTAGTTGTAAACCTTCACGAAGGACTTGATCTTGGACCTTTTAGCGATCTTTTTCTTGCCCATGGCAGCAGTCACCTTACGCGGGTAGCGGTCGATGCCGGCCACCAAGGCGTGGCTGTACGGCCGGTCCGAGGTGCCATCGTCGATGTTCTGAAACAAACAGGCCGCGGGGCGATAGCACCGAGAGGCCGCGGGGCGATAGCACCGAGAAGCCGTTCCCGTGCCGCCCGCCGGGCTCCCGGCCCGCCCCGGCAGCCCGGCAGGCCCCGCCGGCTCAGCCCCACGCTCACCTTCACGATGACGGCCTTGCGCCCCGAGTATCGGCCGGCCAGCACCAGCACCACCTTCCCGGGCTTCATGAACTTCCCCATCTCTGCGGAGGCAGCAGCCGGCAGTCAGACCGTGCCCGCCATCCGCGCCCCGGCCGCCATCCCCGCGGATGGCGGCGGATCGCGATCCCGCGCTCCCCGCACTCACCGAGGCCCCGCTGCGATGGCGCCCAGTCCGGAAGAGAAATGGAGCGCGGCGGCCCCGCCTTTCGCTGAGCGGCACNGACCTGGGAACGGCGCTGCCGCTGTCCGCCTCAGCCACCCCTTCCCCGGGCACGGCGCTGCCGCTGTCCGCCTCAGCCGCCTCGGGCACGGCACTGCCGCTGTCCGCCTCAGCCACCCCACCCCGGGCACGGCAGGCGCCGCATCAGAGCCCCGGTAACGGACAGAACACACGGGATGGCGGCGGGCTCGGCCCACAGGTACTACAGCAGTATTTAATATACCCCGCAGGACACCGGGCTGTGCTGATCCCCCCACGAAAGCCTGGTACAAGGAGCTGGGTCCGTTGGAGAAAGCAGCCCGGCAGCCCAGGGACACAGACTGCAGAGCCGCTGGAGGAGCCCCCTGCCACCTCCGGATCGGCCCCCATCTCCTACATCCACCTGGAGGAGATCAAGTCCTGTGTGACCGGGCAGCCCCCAGGGTGCCTCAACACCTGCCAGCTCCCTCCTCTATGAGGGATCATGTGTGCGCAAGGTGCAGAGGACAGACTGTGAGAAATAACCACAACGGAGCTCAGCTGCACGTCCCATGGGCCCCATGGCCAGGCCTCTGTCCCCTACCCCCGAACGGTCACTGGCCACTGGGCAGGGCAGTTTGGCCCCAGCGCAGCAGGAGTGGGCAGGGCAAGGTGCTGCCCAACCTGCGGCCTCCAGCCGCTCTGCAGGGGCAGCATCAGACAACACACTGTCAACATCACGACACCCTAAGATTTCCCTAAAAGCAAATACCAAAGAGACGAACTTGGTCTTACAAAAGCCAGGCTTCTTGAGCCCAACAGCTGCCTACTAGTGGGTAATGGATGATCTACAATAAAAACACATCAAAAAGCATCTTTGATGTTTTTCAGCTGCCGAACAGCCAAGTCAACCGGGAGGTTGAACTTCAAGTTGCTCAGGCGGCTGAGGAGGGTGAGCGCACTTTCGAAGCCAGTGCTGGCCATGTAGCTCCAGGGCTGGTAGTGAGACTGAACCAAAGCTCCAGACTTGCAGATGAGGTTGAGCCACGAGACCAGGCGCTGCTCGTTCAGCGCCATGCACACCAGCGCCTTCAGCTCCGAGTCCGCGCTGCGCTTGAAGGGGCTGTGCTCCGTGAGCACCGTGTGGATGGCTGTCAGCAGGCTCTGTTTCGGGGTAGCCACCACTGCTCCTGTCACAGGCAAGGCGAAGGACTGGGAGAGCTTGCGAGCTGGGGATTCCACGAAGGCTTGTCCGTTCTTAGCGTTGTAATACTTGACAAAGAGTTCCCAGGGGTGCATGGTCCGTGGCGAGGGTGTGAAGGCGGGAATCAAGCAGGCGATGGGGGCCAACACCAGGCTCATGCCTGGGGAAGAGGCGTAGAGCCCGTGAGCCATCAGGTCCCGCAGAGCGACCGTCAGCTCCCTGCGCACAGCCAGAGTCAGCTCGTCTCTGCCTCCCAGGGGAACGTCCTGCAGCTCAGAGGAGCAGACAACATGCTCTGCCTGCTGATGTTTCAGGGCAAGCTGCCTCACCCGCTCCACCGACAACTCCAGTTTCTCAATTAAGGGGGAGAAGTCCTGGTTGTCTTGGTGCTTCTGCCAGAGGGTGCGAGGGATCTGACCCGTGGCACAGCCGAACTGGCTGACAGCGAAGATCTGCAGCACGGCCAGCACGCGGCGCATGAGCTGCAGGCCTGTTTCTTGCATCCTCCTGGCATCTTCTGGGTTCACTGACCAGGTTAGAAAAGAGAAAAACATACTCTCATCAGGGAGTCAACAACTCTGCTTGTTGATAGACACAAAGGGAGTGCAAATATCTGAAAACCCCTTCAGACTAGCATTCTGAGTAGCAGCAGATGCCTCATGCTACATTATTGTATTTCCAGCAGGTTCAAGAAAAAAGCAGGGAGGTCTCAAACTCTAAAGAACACTGGATTCCCCCAGCTCATTGTACCTGCTCACAGAGCGCAGAGCTCGAAGAGCACAAATTACAGTGTGTTTTGCACCAAGTATCAGCAGTCTTTTCCTGATCCTCACTGAGGATCGAGCCCACCCTCCATGCCACAGGCTAAGGCTCTGTGACTACTCTGAGGATCTCATGTAAGGAGAGTAAAGGAACAACAGGACACAGGCCTCCAGCAGAAGTGCAGAAGCACAGAAACCAGCTGCCAGGAAAAAGCAGACAGTGACTGTTTCGTGTTCATCAAAGCTCCAGAGAGGAGTTGGAGCTTTGCTGACAGTGCTAAGCCCAGCAGTGCCCACCTTTGTTCCCAGAAGGCCGGGTGCTGGGTTTGGAGGAGCCTCCACAGTCACAGTGGCCATCTTCTGCCTTGCCAGAGCTTCCAACTTCATCTACAAAAAGGATTTCACATCATTATTTCACATTTGTGCATTTCAGCTGCATATTCCAAGTATTAAGGTCAACATTCCTCAGACCCCTCTGGACCTCTTTTGTCACTCTATCAATACTTTTCCTTACCATCAGTTTAGAGAGATTTATATTTTCCTGTGACCCAGAAGCTGTTCCTGCATCTCCCGACATCCATGACCTTCCTCCTGACTACGTCAGGGAATTACAAAGCAATTCAGTCTGCTCATTTAAAAAGTCATCACTGACCCTGAATGAAGTTGATGAACATTTCAAGGTCCCTTATCTGGGTCTTCAGTTGTTCCACCAGCTGCTCCTTCACCCTGGCTGGATTCACAATCTGTGCTATGGCAGCATCCACCCGCTGCCGCAGTTCCTCTGGAGACAGCGTGGCAAAATCTTCACTCAAGTCCATGTCCAGCTTCTTTATCAACTCATTTATAATCATCTGCAAAACACAAGTGAGCATGTGGCACTGCTGCCCGGGAACTTCAAGTATGCCTTTCCCAGAGGTTCTCTCAGAAACAGGATACCTTTGCTGCACAGAAATAATTGCAAAAGACAGGACACAGGTTCACACATGTGGACAAACTCCTGATGCTCTATTTTAGCTGCTGGCGAGAAATACAGACTGGTGAGTGCCTACAGTCAGTAATACACTCACAAGGGCTAGGAAATACAGCAGGAAGATTTGTGAGCCTTACCCGTTGTCTTTCCATAACCACAGACTGTGGCAGAGAATCATAGCTGCCCTCTTGGTAAGCAAAGGTCTCTAGGTCATCCAGTTGTGTCTTGAGCTGCAGGATCAGCTCTCTATGCTTCTCCTTCTGGACCTCAATTTGCTCCTGCTTCTCTTAAAAAGCCTGAAAATAAGTTGTCAGTAAATAAAACTGAAGACGTATTGTCATACCCAAGCCACAGAGAACAGGATTATGACATGAGGAGTATCTCCTGCAGCTCACGTACTTCACTAGTGAGCACTGCAAACCAGTCTGAGAGAGAAATGTGTCTGAGCAAGGTACCAAGCAGAGGTACCAACTACATCACCTCATCTGATAAGGGAGGGGAGCACCTCTCCAGAACACCCACACTCCGGTCCTGTCCCACAAGGCCAGGCTCCAGGAAGAAAATGGCCAAATAACATGTCCATATCACAGATCCTCTGAGTCACCTGTGCTGTACCAGGGCGTGGAGCGGTGACACACCACTCAGGGCTGCAGGGCACATCCCTGCGAGCTGGCTCGAGTCACCAGGGGCTTGTGCACGTCTGGTGCTGAGCTCTCTGCAAACCCGAGCACCGCAGGCAGTGCAGCCGCCAAGCCCCTCCCGGCAGCGGGATCGCGGCCGCTGCTAACGGGCTTCAGGCCGGGTCAGGCCCATATACCGGCCCCGGGGCACGGAGCCACAGGACGCCGGTACCCGGGGCGCCGGCGCTGTCTATGCTTAGCAAAGGCGCCCCTCAGCCCTGCCGCGGGCACTCACCGGAGCGGCGCCCAGACCATGGGGAAGCGGAGCGGGGCAGCCGCGGAAGGCGAAGTCCTCGAGGTCGCGGAGCAGGCGCTGCTGCTCGGCCGGGCCGGCCCGGGCCACCTGCCGCAGCCGGAACTGCACCTGAGCGAAGTGCGAGGCGAGCGCCAGCAGCGCCCCGTGCAGCCGGCGCCGCTCGGCCCGCAGCCGCGGCACGGACTGCGGCGACTCTCCCCCCGTGGCCGCC
>WBMY01003237.1:76349-113453 GCA_013397315.1 Donacobius atricapilla | reverse complement strand
TGTACGGGGCACCTCCCTCCCCTTCGCCCCCTGTGCCGGGCCCTGCTGAGCACTGCTGGGCACCAGGAAATGCCCGCTGGTGATACCTGCTGGTGTGCTCTTCCCCAAGGCAACCTGCAAAGACACTGTGGTACGACCGCCCGCGGTACGTGTACCTGGAGTTCTGTGTCGAGGACAGCACGGACGTGAAGGTCGTCATCGAGGACCACCGGCTGGTGTTCAGGTGAGCTGCCACTGCCCTGCCGACCGACATGGCCCTGCTCTGGGTGTGGTTCAGAGGACCGGGGAAGACTCCGTGAGAGCAGAGCACGCCGGGCCTCAGCTCTCTTCTAAACCTGGTTGTTACAATGGTTTTTGGCAGTTGCAAAAATGCAGACGGCGTGGAGTTCTACAACGAGATCAACCTGTACGCCAGGGTGAACTCCAAGGTGAGGTTTCCCGCCAAGAAACTGTTCTCTGACAGCCTCTGTCAGGCTCAGAGCCAGCGCCAGCCTGCGCAGTCTTGAGCAACGCTGCCTAACACTGAATGCTGCCCATCCTGAGAGTTGCAGTGGGGTGAGCCTGAGAGCCTAACCTGGGGCTGATACTCGCAGTGCTGCCTTGAGCCAGAAACAACCTGTCTCTGTGCTTCTGTGACCCCCACAGCCTGCGCAGTGCTGACCTCTAATCCTGCGCAGAGAGGAGCCTGGCGGACACTGAAGCACCCCCGATCTTTTGGCAGGACTCACGGGAGAAGCGCTCTGACCGCTCCATCACATGCTTTATGAGGAAGTGGAAGGAAAAAGCGGCCTGGCCACGCATCACCAAGGAGAACATCAAGGTGTGTGTGGTGCCTGGTGCCTCAGCGCGTGTGCTATCCCCACTCAGCACCTCGTGGCTCCTAGGAACCAACCTGCCCCAGGACAAACACAGAGGCCCCCACAGGGGACCCCAAAACAGAGCTCCCAAAAAGCCCATCCTGATAACCACCAGCAGTCCACAGACTTCTGCCCTCCAGGAAGGATGTGGCACCCCTTTTCCTTGACACACTCAGGATCAGGGCCATTACGTGCACGCAGAGACACTCCTGCTTCCTGCCCCTCCCCAGTCTGACAAGGCCCCTCGCCTGTGCAGGAGCTGCCTCTGGGCTGTGGGTCCCTGCGGTGCTGCTCCCCCCTTTCAGGGAATGTTCCTTGTGCCCACAGCCAGCCTGGCTCTCCGTGGACTTTGACAATTGGCGAGACTGGGAAGGGGACGAGGAGGTGGAGAGGGCCATGGTGGAACAGTACGCAGAGGTGAGCTGGACCACCAGCCTCAGGATCCTGGGGCACATCGTATGGGTGTGTGGGATGGGGGGACGCCAGGTGTTTGGGGATTCAGCCGTTTGTTTCCCATCCAGATGCTGGAGAAGGTGACAGACAAAGGCCCCCCGCCTGCCATGGATGACCTCGATGTAAGTACCACCTGCCAGCTGCTTCCTGATGCCCTGCCAAGCACAACCCAGCCTCAGCCTTCCGCTGGCTCCGGGACACCGGCAGCACCTCCTGCTGCAGCCCTCGGGCAGCCTATCCTGGAGCCAGCGCGGAAACACTCCCCGGGACAACTGGCTGGCGCCACCCGCTGCGAACGGGGCTTGCCCGGCGCCGGCCCAGGCCCTGGCACCTCGCTCCTCCCTCCCGCAGGATGACTGACGCCCAGGCCTGGGGCCGCCGGAGGCAGCCGGTGCCGCGGTAGCACGCACCGAGGAGCAGCGCGGGCGGGGATTTCCGAGGAAGCGGGGCTGCCTCAGCCCGTGCGCCGCCGCGGGCAGCGCTCCCGACGCTGGGCGGCGGACGCGGTCCGGTCTGCCGTGGCCGCTTACCCTCGCGGGGCGCGGGGCAATAAACGTGAAGTGCCGCAGCCGTGTGCCGTGCGCTCGAGCCNTCATCGCGGACGTGCCGGTGCTGCGGGTGACCCGGCGGGGCCCCGAGGCCGTGCATTTCGTGCCGGCCGCGCTAGAGCCGGGCAGTGAAGTGCTGCTGTCGCTGGACTGGGAGCGCCGCTTCGACCACATGCAGCAGCACTCAGGTCCGTGCCGGTACCGGGGGGCGTCCGGTAACACCCCGCGGGGGCTGCCGGTGGGGCAGGGGGGCGGTCGGCGCCCAGCGTGTCCCCACCCTGGTCAGGGTAGGGAGAAACCCGACAGCTCTGGGTGCACAGGCTGTTCCCGGGACTACCGAGGGCAGCTCTGCGACCTCTCCTTGGCTTGTACACAAACGCACCAAAAACAGGTTTGGAAGGGAAAGTTCAAGCTGCTTTGCAGCGTGTGCTGCATTGCTGCCAGGAGCTGAGGCTCAGAAGGCCAGAGCTGTCTTCTTGCTCCTACTGAGCACTGGCAGGAGCCCCTCAGTGCCCAGCACTCGCCTGTCCTGGAGAATGTCAACAGGAAAGACACAGCCTGACTGAAAATACCAGTGGCACTCAGAGCTAGTGCGGACACATCTCTTCCAGGACAGCATCTCATCAGTGCTATTGCAGAACAGATGTTTGGATTCAAGACAACTTCATGGTGAGCAGGATAAAGGTTCCTTTTGAACCCAGTGTTTTCTTGTTTGGCATATGCCACCATGCTACCCCACACAGAGCCTGAACACTGAAACACCAAAAGCAATTTGGACGTTTCACTTGAGCTCAGATGTTGTGGGAGAGGTGACTGACCTGGAGAGAAGCTGCACAAAGTGTTTGCTCTGTCTTGTCCTCCTTACGTGTTTAGTTTCCATCTGGTACTTTGAACATAACAGGGAGAGAAGTTTGTTCTGTTTCAGTTACCCCATTCCCAGCAGTGGGATGCTGGTGCTGCACAAAGGGACCTCCCAGCTGGTCTCGGCTACAGCAGCAGATGTTCTTCCTTGGTGCAGGGAGCTGGGCCGTCAGCGAAGTGTCATTGAGCTGGACACCCCCTTGGTGGCAGCAGAGCAGGTCGAGGCCCTGGAGAAGAGCGTGAACGAGAAAATCCGGGACAGGGTCCCTGTAACAGTGAGGGAACTGGCTGCAGATGACCCTGAAATTGAAACAGTGAGTGGTGGGAGAGAGCTGATGGGATTCATGGGAACAAAATAACTGAGCACAGATGTCACCTTCTTTGTCACTCTTCTCCTCTGCCAGGTGAGGAGCCGAGGCCTGCCCGATGACCACGTAGGGCCAGTGCGAGTGGTGGACATCAAAGGCATCGACTCCAACTTGTGCTGTGGAACTCATGTCAGCAACCTGAGTGACCTCCAGGTGGGCAGCTGCAGCTGGGCTGCCTCTGGGAGCCACACTCCACGTGAAGTACAGCCAGAGTCCGTGGGACCCACAGGCTGCTCCAGACTGTGCTGATGGGGAAGGGAATGGCAGCAGCCCCAGGCTGAGGGAGCCCCAGGAGGGTCACACACAGGCTGGGCACTTCAGGTGTTTTGTTTCCTTGTTGCAGAACTCGGCACTGTGTGTGCAGCAGTGACGTTTTTGCTCTGCCGGGGTGTTGGCCATGTTCCCTTTGCTTAAAGCTCTGATATTTTTGAGATTTCATGGTAGATGAGAAATCTTCTGTGCAGGGAA
Organism: Donacobius atricapilla; assembly: GCA_013397315.1. Taxonomy (NCBI): domain Eukaryota; kingdom Metazoa; phylum Chordata; class Aves; order Passeriformes; family Mimidae; genus Donacobius; species Donacobius atricapilla. The sequence goes on along the minus strand of WBMY01003237.1, from coordinate 109,898 downwards.
ATGGTGATAAAATCCTAGACCTGCCTTTAAGTATTTGTACTTTCTCAGTCATTGGTTGAAGTCTGTTTCCCAGCAGAGACATCCAGATGCCCTGTGGAGTGCATCCCATGGCTAGAAGGTTGCATAAATTCTACCATCCCTTTTTTTTTGTATGTTGACCTTATGGCTGATTTTAATAAATTTATTTTCACTAGTAGCGAGTCAAAATTCACTACAAGGCATAATCTGGCAGGAACTGACCACCTATGTGAATTACCAAGATGCTGTTCTGACCAGGTTGATTTTCTCTTTCAGGTTATTAAACTCCTTGGCGTGGAAAAGGGGAAAAAGAACAAAACCAACTTGGTTTTCTTGGTGGGAAACAGAGTGCTGAAGTCAATTGAACAAAGTCACAGTACAGAGAAGGCTCTAACCTCCCTGCTCAAGTAATACCCTTTCTGTTATTTCACCTTCACTCTTCCTCCTGAGAGATACCACATAAGCCTCAGGGTACATGTTGTGGGGCTGTGTATAATGTTGCCTGTTTTGCTCCTCTAGGAAATCCTTCCTTTGTCCTTCAGAGCAGTGATCCAGAGTCTCCTGTTTCTTTCAGAAGTGGACCGGGTGAGCACGTAGAGGCTGTGAAGAGACTCCAGAGCTCTGTGAAACTGCTCCAGAAGGTACAAGAATGGCTGGGAAAAGTGGGTTGTCACTATTTCCTGTAGACTTTTAGTTGTGGTAACTGGGAGTCAAATCACTGGCTGGTTTTTGTGGCTATTATGAAAAATGCTCAAACCTCTGGGAACACAACTGTGTTCTGACTTCTCCAGCTGTAGTACAGTTCATTTGCTTTTCTTTCAGAATAACCTGAACCTGCTTAGAGACATTGCTGTTTTGATAGCCAGGGACTTCAAGAACAAACCTGCTCCAAAGCAGCTGTTTGTATTGCACAGGTAGGGGGGAGCTCAGGGAGGAGGGGCCAACAGTATCCCACACGTTTTATGGAAGTTGGAGTTCTCACACCTGTGCAGCTTGTTTTCTCAAGGAAGAATGTAACCAAGTAAATAGAATATTAATCTGCCTTGACCTGCTGCAAAGTTGTGTAATTAAAGGAATCTGTTCATAATTCAGTCACTGAATTCCTCTGGTTTTGTAGCTGAGGAATTACTGTGTCCATCTAATTCCCTCTGCACCTGATATTTTCAAATAAAACCAGGGAGCTCTATTTCATAAAGATAACACTTGTATAATTCCTAACAGGTCCCACAGGAGTGCCCAGCAAGGATTTGCATATATAGACAAATAAGAGCAAGAGGCCAAAATCCCTGCTCAGGCACTTGGTTTCTGATTGAGATTTTGTACTCTAGTGTGGGGTTTTGCTTCTTTCTGAAGTGGTTTTTTTTATCCATCTATACAGGAAAGAGGGTGATTCTGAATTTATGAACATCATTGCTAATGAGATTGGGACAGAGGTGAGTCACTGATGAAGACTAAACTGACACCGCTGGTTTTTCACTCCAGTTACACATGGACAGGGGCTGGCCAGGCTGCTGATCCTGCCACAGTCATGATCTGCAGATCTGGTTCCTTTGGCAGGTACCTGAGGTTACTTTTCCCAAGCAGCCTCAGTCTGTAGGGCAGTCCTCAGTGAGAATTCAGAGCAGTGGGGAAGAGCCTTAGCCCCCAAGAGCTGTACAGAGCCTCATTGGCTGAAATAGGTTGATGAGGTGAAAATCCTGTCAGATGGGATTAGGTAGGAGTAGAATAGAAAGAACAGAAGGTTTCGGTCACAATCACCTGGTTCAACTGCCAACTGTATCCTTTTCACTTGGGATACCCCAATACTGTTCTATTCTGACAGCACATGACTAGGCACAAAAGGCTCAGATGCCACTTCCTTTTTACTTTTTTCAAGCAGTCTCAGTCTTGGTAATGCGCATAGACTTCTGAATTGTCAGTTTGCTGCTTGTGTCCTGTGGCCACTGCCTGTTCTCTTCTTGGACGAGGAGGGCACTGATTTATCTGGAGCATCTCTGTCCACAGGAAACCCTGCTATTCCTGACTGTGGGAGATGAAAAAGAAGCAGGACTCTTCCTTCTAGCTGGACCTGTTGAAGCAGTTGAAAATTTAGGTCCCAGGTAACCTGTTTTGTGATTTGTTTAACTTGAGTAAGAATTCTGATGTTGCAGACTGAACAGCTGCACGGTGTGATCCAGGCGTGGATCCCTGTGTGCCATCTGGAGCAGGGTGGGCTCCAGCCTGCACTGTTGTTGCTGCAGGGTTGCAGAACTGCTGGGTGGGAAAGGAGCTGGGAAGCGCGGCCGCTTCCAGGGCAAGGCAGCCAGGATGAGCCGGCGAGGAGAAGTGCAAGCTCTGCTCCAGGAATTCATTAGCCACCAAAACCCTGGAGCATAAGAAACAATCCTCAAAGTAGGTTTTTCTTCCCTTTGTTTGCATAGGGAGCTTCTCTGCCACAAAATAAAGGCCTGAACCCTACAGCTGGTGTGCACATGCTCTGCGTGGGCTGGTGTGGTGCTCACGGAAATGGGGAGGGGATCTGCCGTCAACACTTTGCTGCAAGGGCTCATTTCTCAACACAAACGGTACAGGGATTAAAGTGGTCCTTAGTTAACCACTTTATAGGGTTCCCAAATCCAGAAGGGGCCTCCTGCTGGCAGTACTTTGGGGCATTTTGCTTTGGGCCAGTTGCTGAGCAGGAGCTGCTTGGCACAAACGCTCAAGTAAGAGGCAGCTGGTCCCCCCAGACACCTTGGGCTGGGCAAGGGTAGGCAGCAGCTGAAAGGGAGAGCAGGTGCCCCATAGGCAGGAGATCATTCCCCACCACGTACCAAGTCCTTCCCCTTGTGGGGGTGAAGTTGTTACTGGTCATTTTTTGACCATCGGTAGTTTCTCGGGCTGATGCAGCTGTGAACTCCCTTGGGATCAGGCAGAGCTGTCCCCGGTGTTCCCTCAGCTCACCTTTCCTGCCCAGGCAGGCCCTGGAGCTGCTGCAGTCTCCTCTGGAGGAACTAAAGCAGGCTGTGGAGCCACAACAGGGCACAACAGGTAATTTGAGAATTTACCCTTCCCCTTCTTGTTAGAAGTGGCATGACAGGTTTACTCCAGATGTTGGTAATAAACAAACAGAATAAAAGAAACCTCCATCCTAAGGAATTTTATCTGTCATGAACAAGGGGATGGGAGCAGCCCCAGCAGATCAGGTTCCCACCCATTGCTGCTGTTACTGCTGCATGGCCACAGCCTTAGCTGAGCTGCTGGTATGGTGTCAGAACACAGGCCTGGAACTGGCTGTGGGGTCAGCGCTGCAGGGGCTGGTGCTTTGGGAGTGATCCTACACATGGACACAGAGTCTGACAGTATCTGCACCTCCCTGTCTATTTTGGACTATCTCAGACTGAGCGAGGATGTTGAGGCTGTACAGCCTGCACAGCTTGGAGGGCAACAGGTTGAGCGCACAGGACTTCCTGCTGCAGTGAGCACTGGGCTGGGGTGCTGAGCTGGGAGGGGCATGACCCCAACCCCACACCCCAGCCAAATGCCAATTCTGTCCCCAACACCCTGGGGGCTCAGCACAGCCCCAGATGAGCCAGTTGGTCCCAAAGCTGAGCTTGTTTCTGTAAGCAGTGAGGTGACACAAGTTTGTTGCCGTTCCTGACATCAAGTGCATTCAGAAACCTTGGATAAATAGCACAAAAAGCAGCTCATTGCTCTCACTGTGCTGTCAGTGCCCTTCCCCGTGGCATAAACATGTCTTGCAGATGTTGAGGGTCTTCAGCACCTAGAAGAAATGTCCTTCTACTGTCTGCAGGCCATGCCACATGTGCATGCCACAACCCTGCATCCAAGAGGAGGACCTGATCCCCCATCCCATGGCGCTGGCCAGCAGGACACTCAAACTCACCAGCTAAACAACCTTCAGCTTTAATAAAATCCCTCCTGTGCACACCCCCACCCATGTCACGTGTGCACAGGTACATATTCTGCATGTACACTCACAAGCGAGTGTGCACCCCACACTGAGTGCACAGAGGTGAGCACCGAACTTCCCAGGGCTGGGGGGGGTCCCTCACCAGCTCTTTATCTCCATGCCACAGTGTCTGCCCGTTCCTGTCACAGAGCTGCCTCCAGCAGACCCCAGACGTGCTGAGGTGAGAACCCTGCTCCCAGTGGTGCTGTCCCCAGCCCTGCAGCACGGAGGTGGCCTGTCCCCACGAGCTGTGAGGGAGTGCAGAGCCTCCCGCTGCTGCTGCTGGGTCCTGGGCAGGTGACCCCCACCTGTGGGGGCAGGAAGGACAGCAGGGGAGTCCTGGGCATGCAGGGCTCTCTGTGCCATCAGCCAGCTGCAGACCAGCGTGACTGACGCTGTGGGTCTGTGTTGTAGGAGCCACCGAGCAGCACCACGGGCCCAGCCTCTGTGGTCTGCTCCCAGTGTAGAATCAGCCTGTGCAGGTTCAGCGGGAAGCAATCAATGGCTGAGGTGCACCCAGGGCCTGGTAGCTGCCCCTGAGCCCAGGGCTGGGGTGTCTGCCTGCCTTAGGCAGCCTTTTTGTCCTGTGTGGCCAGGAGCTGGGAGAGGCAGTAGGGGATGAGGCCGACAGTAGCCAGCGGCACGGCCGCACTCTTGCAGAAGGAGAGGGCGTAGAAGAGCAGCTGCATGTGGGAGGGTGGCTTGAAGGCATCGAAGAAGTGGAGGATGAGGAGGGAGGCAGCGATGCAGCCCAGGCGGAAGGGCAGCTGCTGGCCCTGCTTTATCCGGGAGCTCTCCTGGTACATGTGGGAGTTGAGGGCCAGCCCCAGCCCAAAGAGGATGCCCAGGTTACGGAGGAGGCTGGCAAAGGGAGTGGTGTCAATGTGGACCCACTCAGGGTGGCTGCACCACTTCTGTGCCTTCTCCAGCGTCCAGAGCAGGTCCACGCCAAATGTCCACAGCAGCAGGTAGAAACCCAGGGTGAAGCTGAAGAGGAAGATGGTGATGCCCAGGTACCGACGGAAGCTGGCATGGTAGATGCAGTGGACATGCTGGAAGGTCTTGGCCACAGCCATCCCTGCCAGTAACAAAGTGGGAGCATTGGTCAGTGCTGCAGGTACTGCTGCCCAGCACAGTGGTGCTGCAGGGAAAGGGAGGGGGGCTCTGATAAACTCACCTGAGAAAACCCCTGCAATCACCTGGTGGGGGAAGTGAGCAGCAATGAAGACTCGGGACATGCAGACACAGACCTGAACTGCCCAGAACCCAATCCAAAGCACTGTCCACAGCACCCTGTGAGGGACAGGTGGCCATGTGGGTGCCAGGGTCAGCTTGCACTGCCCATGGCACTGCCATCACGTACTCCAAACAATGCCTGGCTGCCTGCTGAGCCTGTCCCTGTGCAGACTCTACCTGGGGTGCTGCATCCCAGCTGGCAGTCCACAGCCTTGTGCCTTGACGGGCTTGGCTGTGCCTGTCAGTGCTGGAGCTGCCTCTGCCTAGCACAGGTGGTTCTGGCACACAGCTTACCAGTATCTGAGCGTCTTTGACTGCTTCTCTCCCCCAGCAGCAGAGAGGAGGGCTGTCACCATGATGTAGTACACGCCTGCTGCACCCATGGCATGGCCAGATGGGCTCCCTGAGCAAGAAGAGAGACCCAGGTCAGACTCTATATGGGCCAGAGCTGAGCACAGGCAGGGGTTTGTGCTGAACCACCACAGCTTCACCAAGGGTCAAGGTCTGCTCTGTGCAGGGGCTGCCCTGCCTCCTTCCCCTGCAGGCACAGCCAGCATCCTGAGGAGCACAGCAGTAAGGGGCCTCTCTCCAGAGCTGTCCAGGACCATGTGCTGCCTGCAGGCTGCCAGCCACAGCCCTGGCCAGGCCAGCACCCCCTCCTTGCATGTGCAGGTCACCATGGGCAAGCACCCCCTGCCCCTGCTTCCCTACCATGGCTTGGGGAACCCTACCGGGGCCAGTCTCGCAGGTGAGCGGGAACTGCTGGATCTCTGGTGCAGAGTTGTTGCCATAATAGTCTGTGTCAAGGACCCACCAGTATGGCCTCTCCCCAAAGAGGATCCTGAAAAGAGAAGAGAAGGGATCTGGGCAGGTCCTGGGCACCGCTGCACCTTTAGGCCTGCCCTGGGAGATGGAAGAAGCAAAGGACCCACAAGTGGTCCAGGGCATCCTGACAGACACAGCACTCAGCTGATTGCTTGGTTCTGACAGCTGACACTGCCTGTCCATGTCCCCAGCCCTGAGGGGGAAAAGCAGAACGTCCTGCAAGGAAGTCAATATGACCTCCTGTGGTGAGGGGCTCTGTGAAGACCCCCCCTCCCCTCAGCACCACAGCCCTGGCTGATGGAAAGCTCTGTTTGCAGGAGGCTCCATCTCTCTGCTTGGCTCTGGGAGGGGGGAGCTGTTGCTGCATGGCTTGGGAAGGAGTGACCATTGTCACTGCGCAGCTGGGGCTGAGCTCTGGTCTTTGCTCTGCTCCAGCACTGGGGCTGAGAGCACCCATCTGGCCCACATTAGTCCAGGTGTGCCAACACACGGTGGGAGCGTTGGCTCGGGGCCACTCACCACTTGAAGACGAGGTTGAGCCAGTCTCCAATTACAGCCACCCAGATGAGCCTGATGCCCACTGCTTCACTGAAGTGGAACCAGATGGGGAAGAGGACAAAAAAAGCATTCCTGAGATCAGCAGCATAAGAGATGAAGAGGAACCAGTCCTGGGAGCCCTGGAAGTGCTGCTGCAGCCACTGTGTTGTCCTGATGCCCGCGTCGTGCAGGAGGTTCATGTTGGCCTCCATCCTCCTCTGCTGCCGCTGCCCTTGGCGTGGCTCTGGCTGTCCCGTACTCCACTGTGCCACTGGGGTTTTATACTCTGCAGGGTCTTGTTTGCAGCGGGCAGGTCACTGTCCCAGCACTGATCTTTGGACCCAAAACCACTCTTTGCAAAGGTACATCACCAGGGGGGTGTAACAAACATGTTTGGAACAACTTACGTAAAAGGGGAAAACAGGATTGAGGGCACGTGGAGTGCAGAGTGCTCCAACCGCAGCACCATCCCCTGCCCCACACCATCCCCTCACACAGGAGGATCCTGCAGCCCTGGCTCCTCCAGCTATCCAATACAACAATTCAGCTGCTCTGACTGAACGGGAGCCCTTGCTCCGTTATCCCGCAGTCTGTGGGTGACAGTCCTGCAGAGCTGCCATGCCCAGGGCTGACAATTGCTCTGGTCTCTCTGCCATCCTCCCATGAACCACCAGTGCAGCATAGCAAAGATGCCCAGGAGCATGGAGTGGATGCATGGAGCAGAGGGCAGACTGCTCACTCCCCTCCTCATTTGCCAGGCTAATTTAACCAGGACTTTGCATAATGGGAAGCTTTCAAAGCCGTTCCTGGAGGTCCCTGCAGTCCCAGACAGCCAGGCCTGGGACACTCCTGGCTGCCAGCCATGTTCTGATCTCTAGTGGGGGCTAAAGGACCTTTGCAAATAGGGATGGCACTTCTCCCAGCACTGCTCCTCTGGATTAACCCCCCCTGCCCCATCAGACCCCAGCTGCAGGTACAGAGCCAAACACACAACTCATCCTGCAGTGCCCATGGCCATCCCCTCCACCCTGGCTGCACTCTGCTATCCCTGGTAGCAGTCCTGGCGCTGCAACTTTATCATCCACAACATGGACACACAGCCCTGCAGCAGCAGCACAGCGTGCCCAGCCAGCACTCACCCAGCTGAACAGGCAGCAAGGCTTTAATGATCAACAGCCAGTGAAATGCATCACTTATCTCCCTCCTGAGAAAATTCACGTCAAGATCCTTGAACCCCTGCCCTATGTTGTTTGCCTCTGTGAGAGCTGTGTCCAGTACTGAGTCCTGCTGGCAAACAGCAAGAGTTACAGGCCCAGGCCCCATCCTGTCCCTCTGCCCATGCAGAGCCCAGGGAGCCACAGGCTCTGACAGGCAAAACACCAGCAAACCTTGCTCCCTAGGATATGGGCATGGATGGCCTGTGAGAAAAGCAGGCAAAGGCCACAGACTCAGCCCTGCTGCAGGCATGTCCTATCCAGCCTGGCCTTGCTGCACACAAGGAGGGTGGTCCCAGACCCTGGACTGAGCTCCTGACCTGCAAAACATCCCAACAAAACAGAAGTCTTCATAGAAACTGAATTATTCTTGCAAAACAAATTCTCCCACAGCTCATTCCACTGAGAGTGTCTTTGGCCAACGTGAAGGAATGCAACAGACTTGGCTTCTGTTCCAAAAATATTTTGAAACCGTCAGCAATAAATCCTTCACAGGAGATTTCACAGCGGAAAACGGGGCAAAAGGTGTTAGGGGGTGGGGACTAGCACTCCAGTCCTCTAGGAAAAATTCACTGCAGGAAAACTGGGGCCACAGTGGGGAGAGGGCAGGAAGCAGGATGGAAGCAATCACCTCCTCCCTCCCAGTACAGAGGACAGAGTGGCTCAGCTCAGAACCCCCCCCATGCAATGCCAGGCACACATGCCACAGGTCAGGACTATGCCAGAGTCCACGCGGTCCCAGCACTGTTCCATGCCCTGCCCTGTGGATAAACCCCCAGCCCCAAAGTCACTGTGTGGACCTGGGGCAGGGCAGGAGCTGCCTGGGCACTGCAGGGTTCTGCATCCCGGCTGGTCTGGCAATTGCTCAGGGTCCATCTCATCCGCGGCACTGCACGGCCCTGCCAGCAGCACCACTGTAAACTGGCTGGCTGGCTTTCCCAGGGGAGGAGTGGGGCCAGGCTGGGGGAACCCAATTTCTGCCCTGGGTCTGTGGCACACCAAGCCCAGGATCAGCTGGCAAGCCAGGAGCTGTGGCTCTGGGACGCGGTGTGCCTGTGATTCCCAAGATTCCAGATGCAGCTCTGGCCAGTGCAGCACCAATGGGTGCTGTAACGTGCCACACGCAGTGCCAGGGTTTGGTCCAGAACGTTCCCAGGCAGCTGCAAGGTGCAGGCTGTGCTGTGGCAGGGTGGTCACTGCGTCAGTGCACGAGCAGAGTCCAGGCAGCACCGCACACATGGGCACGTGGCAGCGGGCAGGGGGCCGGCTGGACACGACCTTCCTCTCACACAAGGCCTGGCAGGAGCCTCTGGGCACAGCCCCTGCTGTCACCCCAGGGTGCCCAGGGACCACTGCAGCCTCACACTGAGCCATGGCCTGAGCTGCCCTCTCCTCCCCCTGCCTCTCCCATGTGCTGCAGCAAGCTGAGCTGGCTCCCAGGGGCACATGCCACAGCCATTAGGGCTGCTCAAGCCCCTCACAGCATGTTCTGGACAGACCCATCCACTAGGGCAAGGGGTCAGAGGGGATGGATACCCACCATGCACCCAGGGACACCTTGGTGAGGGCTTAGCATCTACAGCCATGTGGCAGCAGGCTTCTTGGTGCCCCCATGCCAGCCTGGCACAGTGCGGATGGGCGCTGTGGGCTGTGGGATGCTGCAGCCCAGAGCTGCGCACCAGCTAGGGGTGTAGAATCAAGGGTCCCCACACAGAGGGGCTGAGCACGCTGGGCAGCAGCCAAGCCCAGAACTGATTAACGCAGCTCAGAACAACTGTTAAACATTAACTCCCTTGTTTGCTCCATGCTCCCTGGCAGGAGCCTCCTGCCAGCACCGGGGTCCGTGAGCATTGCCAGGACATACTCACAGCCGTGCTGGGTGCTGTGCCGGGCACGGGGGCTGCCCCACATCCCTTGGAGCCCCGCAGAGCTGAGCCAGGGCCATCCCTAACAGGGCAGCAGCTCCCAAAGCATCAGCCGTGCTGGGGCTGGCCCCGGCCACAGCAGACAGAGCAGCCCCCTTGAGCTACGCCAGTTTGTTCAGGAAAAGCACTCCAGTGCCTGTTTATTGGGACAGCCCAGCCCGGAGGCCCAGCCGTGGGCTCCTCCAGCAGCCTCCCAGCCAGCCCAGCGCACCACCTCCACCTGCAGAGCCGGCACCGCAGCAGCAGCCAGAGCTTGGCGGTGCCTGGGCCCCGTGGCCTTGATGCTGCAGAGGCTGCGTGGCTGGGGAGGATGTTTTGGGCATCCTGTGGCATGTCCGCAGCAACACCACACCACTTACTCCTGCCACTGTGGGCAAAACCTCAGGTGGACCACAGCTCCAGGGGCAGCTGCAGCTTTGTGCTGTGGGCAGCCTTGGCCAGCGCTGTCACCATGTGTGCACCAATGATGGGGAGGTGGTGGAAGCCCCATCCCAGAGGAGGGGAGTGGCTGTGGGCACCCCACAGTACACAGGGTGACATCCAGGATGGAATAAAAAAAATCACTCCCAGGGGCTGTTTTTCAGAGGCTTTGGGTACTCTTCTGGCAGTGCTGAAGTGCTGAAACAAGAACTGAGCTTCTCCCAAAACCTGACCCTGAGCACATAACACCCTGGGCAGGGGGAGGGCAGGTCCTGGTGTGGGACAGAGACCCTCCAGGTACCCACACGAGGGCCAGCAGCATCCCCTGGCCCATCAGAGCCCGCCTAGAGGTGGTGCCAGGCTGAGGTTGAGGAAGCCCCCAAAGTGGAAGGGGGGCAGGCGAGGGGCACACGCGGTGGCAGAGGACAGGCAGGCAAGGGGGTTGGCCCCACATGCCCCAACATCCTGTTCACTGCTGAAGTAGACACTGTCAGGTGAATCCACCGAGGGGTCCTCATTGAAGTAGTTGTAGGGCCTCAGGAAAAAGCCGACACCATTCCCCACAGTCACTGTGTTGGGGATGTCTTCAGCATGAGGGATGTGCAGGAACCCCACAGTGATCCAGGCAACCAAGTCCTGGAAGAAGAGGAACAAGGCATCTGTCAGGCTGAGCGGGACTGCCAGCCCAGCAGCTGCTCAGTCTGGCTCTTCCGTCCAGGGCAGGAGCCAGGATGGCTCCCACAAGGTTCAGCTTCTCTCTATCCCAGGGACCCCAGCTTACCTCGTTGGTGATGGTCTCGTTGTTGATGAAGTCAGCAAAGCTGACCGTGGGCGTCCAGGGGTCATTCTGGTTGTAGATGCTGGTGCTGGTGGGCTCCTCCTCCTTCCTCCGGGTGACGGCCAGCTGGTACCTGCCAGCACAGGGATCAGAGGGGCCTGTCCCTGCCAGCACAGGGCAGGGCAGCCATGGCATTGCCAGCTGGGGGGCACGGGCAAACTGGGGCTGGATGCATCCCTGGTCTGCCCTGGGGTGGGGAGGGAGGACTGGGAGGGCAGTAATGGGCAGCAGCCCCAGCACCCTCGAGCTTTGCAGGGGATCCCTTGCTGCCTGTGGCTTTTCCAGCATGGCTGGGAAACAGGAATGGATCCAGGTGCAAACTCAATGCCCAGTGCACTCCCTTAAGCCACAGCTACTTCTCCCACACACAGACTTCCCCAGCATGAGCTCCATCAGTTCACCCTGGCAGTGAGACTGGTCTGTGCTTATCCCAAGCATTTTCCAAAAGGCATTCTGTCCATATCACCACCTGGCGATGACAGTGTTTCCTTTAGGAATTTGTTCTGCAGCCCACTTCCCCTCAAAGGGAAAAACACATGGGCTTGCTCTAAATTAGTCTGACGTGGGGTCAGATTCCTGCCTGTGAACTGCCATAAGCAGATGTTATTGAGCAACATCTCAAGGAGATTTCAGAGCCAAAAATTATGCATGTTTGCTGTTTAACCCTTCCTGCAGCCTGGTGCAGGCCTGCCTAGGGGTGACAGCCTCCCTCCAGCAGGAGCAGAAGCAGCTGAGGCTCCACAGCCCTGGCACCCACCTGCCCCAGCTGATGGAGCGTTCCATGGAGCTGCTGGTGGGCAGGTGCTTCCCAGCAAAGCTGATGATCTGGATCCGGTAGCTGCGTGGGTGCCCCCACTTGTTGGGATTGGGGCTGACAAAGGAGAGGTAGCGAGGCATGGGGACATTGAGTGGGAATGCTGCCTCGTCCTCCTTCTCCAGCCTTTTCCTGTGGAGGTATGGCCTCTCAATGGTGTTCCGTGTGCTCCAGGGATCTTTGACAAACTCATACTCCATATCCTGGGTCTCCAGGGAGTTCAGCTGCCCTGTGAAGCAGAAGAGAAAACCCTCTCAAGCTCCGCACCCCAGGCAGAGCCTTAGGCCACAGTAAACCACAGCCTTGCACAAAGGTGGCCAGACCTACCGTCAACATCCAGGTCCACCTTGTAGTGGATGTGGTGGAGGTGCATCGTCCCCAGCGTGTGGGGCCCAACCCTGTTGCCATAGTCAGTGCCTCGGCCATGGAAGAAGGAGGAGCTGATGTAGCCAGTGGCATGCACCCGGACCTCCACAGCCCCGCTGCCATGGAACATGAAGTCCCAGATGTAGTCGTAGTTAATGAGCGTGGAGATGGTACGGATGACCAGCGTGTTTTTCCGCAGCCCGCCGTAGTACAAGGACTGTGAGTCGGAGAAGTGGCGCCTCAGAGGGAGGGCAGAGTCATGCTCAAAAATGCAGAGTGACTTCTGGTTGGTTTTGGGAGTATCTGACTCTACCAGGTAGTGCCGGTCCACGTAGGTCGCTGTGTAGGGGCAGTCCAGACCCTGGACCAGCTCATAGGCAAATCTGCCGATGCCAAAGCTGCCATCGAGGTAGCGGGTGGACATGCCTCCAGGGCAGTTGGAGCCATACAGGGCTAAAGCTTCCTGGAGACTCAGCTCGTAGACAATCCTCTCCCCACGGTACCTGATGTCAAAGAGGCGCGGGCCAGCGTTGGGGTTCATGCCGAAGGCGATGCTCCAGCCCTGGAAGGTGATGCGGTTGTTCCTGACGCTGTAGCGGGGACCTTGGGGCTCAAACTGCAGCGGGCCCGGGGACCCAGGCGGGCGCCGGGGCTTCATTGAGCCCTGCACTGCATCAGCCTGGGGCTGCTTGAGTCTGACAACCTCCAGCACACCGGCCACAAATTCCTGTTCCAGATCCCCTGTGCTGGCGAAGTACCGGCCGTTGTAGAAGACTTGGCGCAGCTGCCATCGGGAGACGTGGAGGTCCCCATGGTCCACCAGCACCTCCAGCCCCACCGGGGACAGGTAGTAGCCGGTGCCAGCCACGTTGTGGAAAAGGACAAACCAGGTCACGCGGTCACCGGACTTGAAGCCCCGTGGGGCTGTGGTGAGGATGACCAGGCTGGTCCCATCAGACTCACAGCATGCAGTGAGGAAGCGTGGTGCCTTTTTCAGCTCCCTTTGAATGAGGGCGTTGATATCCGTGTACTCCTTGCCAGTAACGGGTCTGCGGTGGTAGGGCACCTTCCCCCCGTACTTCTGCTCCGTCACATCTCGGTGGTACACCGGCCTCGGCAGCGGCCCCACCACGTACTCGGTGATGTTGGGCTCTGGCTGCTTCCCAAAGTACAGCACAGCCAGCGCCTCTCGGGCGGGACGAGCCCCGCCGCCGTCCAGGAACCGCAGCACCTCTGCCTTGGCGGGGACCTGCAGATCCACCGAGGCAATGCAGTTGTCCGAGGGTTTGGCGCGGGACGCCTCAACCAGCGGCACCCCGAGGTGTCCCTGCAGGTACCGCACCACCTGGGACATCTCCTCGGGTGTCAGGTCAGCAAACACCAGGCTCTGGTCATCCTCAGCGTCCTCCTGCTCCAGGGGCAGGTGCTGGCAGGTCCTGGGGGTCCTTTCTCTGGTCAGCAGCACGCAGACCAAAGCGAATATTGTGGCTAACGCCAGACCAAGGAGGATGAGCACGGTTTTCAGGCTCATGCCTGCTGGGGCACTGAATGCTCCTGCAGTCTGGCAGGACACGTTTCCAGCTGAGGAATCGTCCCAGAGACTCACTAGAACAAGGGGCTGGGTTGGCTCGGGTTTATTTTCCTCCCCTGTTTTCTCAGCAGGGAACAGCCCAGTGGAAATCGCAGGGAGAGTGCAAGGGGACGTTCTCACACATTGCCAGGATTTGCTGGGAACCATAAAAGGCAACTTTGCTCTGCTTCCCTAGAGGGTCATAATTTTAAATAAACTCAATGTTTGTACATCTGTCCTTCCCCTCTGGTCCCAGATCCTACACTGCAGAGCTTGGAAAGGATGGATCCAGTCATTTAGGGGAAATATGTACATCTCCATTCTCCTTCTTCTCTTAACCCCACAGATGCTGGGCAGGCAGCAGTGGCTGTAGAGATAAACCTTCCCTGTGCAGAGCAGTGCTAAACACAGCACCACTGCCCCATCCTGACACAGCCCAGTCATCACTACGCAGCACTGCCTGCTGCTGCCAACATCCCCATGGTCCTGCAGCCAGGAGGGAGGGGACGGCTGTTTGTCACCTTGCAAAGATGCCCACTGATCCTGAGTTACATCCCAGCACAGACGGGGCTGTGAGGAGGGGAACAGGGGCACCAGAGCCCAACCAACATCCTGGCAAACAGGCAGTGGCACTGGCCATGCTGCATCCCCAGCAGCCATGAGACCCCTTCCTGCGAGGTCCTGTCCAATTCCCTCCCTGGTGCCCGGCCCTGAGAGTCTCAGGGCCACAACCCACCCAGCCCTGGCCATGACCCTGCCTAACCCCAACAGCCACAGGGCTTGGTGCCTGTGCCCACCTCAGTCCATGCCCCTGAGCCCTGGGGCACGCCCCAGCTTGTCCCTCCTGCCCTCCAGCTGGACATCCCCGTGCCCTGACGAACACCCAGAGCCACACTGCTGGGCTGGTTTGTGGGCACAGAAAACATGGCAGAGACCAGCATCATCCCCAGGAGATGCTGCTGTACGTTGTAAGAACAAGACACTTGAGAGCATTGGACCAGCACCATTTTCATTATTTTAACCTGAGATATGCACTACACAGCACTTGCTTCTACAGCAGAGGAACAGGATTTTCTCCTCACTTTCCCCTGGCAACAGACTCAAATTCAGGAATTAACAGATAACTTAGACTTCCATCTCACATCATGCTAGGAAAATCAGGCTTCTCTTTTCAAGAGCACTATTTCAAAAGCAACGATAAAATGTGAAGTCACTGGACAACTGAAAATTGAGACAACTTCACTAAAAAGCTGAAAATTGGAGACAGAATGGTCAGCCTGGTGTCTCTGACCACATCTCCTCACACCATCCTGCAGCATTAAAACCTGCTCATATTTCGAAAGCCATCATAGGTGAATGGGGGGAAGTTTGGCAAACAAGAGGCAGTTTGGGGCAAGCAGGCTAGAGGGTTGATTTCACATGCTGTAAAGTCCTGCTCGCTGGTGAAAAACACACCATCGTGGGAGTATATAGAGGGGTCCAGGTCATAGTAGTTGTAGGGTCTCAGGAGAAAACCAACCGAGTTTCCCACAGTCACAGTGTTGGGAATATCCTCAGAGTGTGGAATGTGAAGGAAGCCAGCAGTTATCCAGGCAACCAGGTCCTAGGAAGGGAAGAGCCACAAGCCCAGGGTTACTTCAGAAGCTGCGGCAGCAGTGACAAAAATACACCTGGGGTGGTGGGGAGTGACAGAAGAGAAGGAGGGGGACCCTGATGGGCACCAGCCAGCTGCATTCCCACACACCAAGCTCCCCTCTCCTGGGAAAGAACTCCTCTCTTCCCCAAAGACCTGCCACAGCCATGGCTGCAGACACCCACCCAGTGGGGAAGGGCCCTTGCCTTGGCCTCCTGGCCTCACTCTGGTCTCACAGAGATTTTCATGATGTTTTGCCAGTAATTCTCCACAGGGAGAAACAAGCTTCTGCTCTGCACGTACTCTCTATATTCTCTGACCAAAGTACTAAGCAGACGCGCAGAGAAGGGGATGCTCAAACCCACTTTCCTCTTTCCTCTGGGCTGCTGCTCCCACAGCTGGGCAATTTGTCCCAGGGGTGGTGGTGGTGGTGTCTTTCTGTTCCTTGGGGCTCCCCCTGAGCCTGGGGCTGGGTGTTACATTCCAGCCCAGGGACCCCAGCTTACCTCGTTGGTGATGGTCTCGTTGTTGATGAAGTCAGCAAAGCTGACCGTGGGCGTCCAGGGGTCATTCTGGTTGTAGATGCTGGTGCTGGTGGGCTCCTCCTCCTTCCTCCGGGTGACAGCCAGCTGGTACCTGAGGAGAAGAAAAAAGCAGCCCCCCCGAGGCAGGGCAGAGCTAAATCAACTCCTGAAAGCCTGCAGAGCACAGGCCTGCTCCAATGGAGCAACCCCAGAGGAGTGCTTCCCTGCGCCTCCCACCAAGGGACATCCAGCAACGCCTTCCCAGCTGGCAGGGCTGAGGGGGGCTCTGAGAACCTGCCATGCCAGCCAGAACAGCCTGACCTTGCCCAGCTGATGGCCCTCTCCATGGAACTGGCTTCAGGGATGTGGTCCCCTGCAAAACTGGTGATCTGGATCCTGTAACCACGCTGGTGGCCCCACTTGTTCTTGCTGTTGGCTGCGAAGTAGATGTATCTGGGCATCTTGGACTGGAGTCGGAAGGCAGCCTGGTCTTCTGTGTCCAGGACTTTTTTGGTGAGTCGTGGCCGCTCTATCTGCTGCTCTGGGTTCCAGGGAGCCCGTGTCATCTCAAATGCCATGTCATGGGCCACAAGGGAGTTTTTCACTCCTGCGAAGCCAAAACGAAGTCACTGAGGAGAGTCCCCACAGTCCTCTGTTCCCCAGAGACATCACAGTGCCTGCTCTCCCTGTTCTCCCTCCCTGCACCCTGGCCTCTGAGCACCAACCCTGTCCAGGAGCAGTTGCTGTTCTGCAGCTCCACATGCCATGACAACACCCCATGTGTTGATCTGTGGCTGGACACTTGTCCAAGCCAGGCAACACCACTCTGCAGCAGACACTGAGAGACAAGAGGGGACAAGGGATGAAGCTCACTCCTGGCAGAAGAACAGGTTTGCTTTGGGTGCAAGCACAGGCTAATTAACCAGACCACGAGCTATGCTACTGCTCATCCTGCACAGTGGAGGCACCTGGAGCAGCCCAGGTGCTGCACACATTTGCACATCACAGCCAAGAGCAGTGTTGTGATGTTCTCAGGCCCTGTGGAGCAACAAGAGTGGCATGGGAGCAAATTGACTGGGGACAAGGTGGCAAAAGGCTGCTGAGAGCATTCAATGGCCAGTGCCTGTGCAGGTCTGGCAGAGGGGTTATTGCTCAGAACCTCCTGCCCCTCCCACCATGCGGCCCCTCTGTGTTCCACTCCTTTAACACATGAGTTCTCAGCTTTCATAAAAGCCATTTCAGAGCTGAACCTGTGGCCATCTATGATAATTTGAGACCCACAGAAGAACATCCATGCACAGCGGAGCTAATTTCCTTTCTTCTTTTCACATGAATAAAACTTTTAAGCCCACACCGCCCCTGGCAGTAATAACAGTGACAATTTGATTTCATCTGCCTTCTCCCTGTTCCTGCACTTTTGCCACTCCTCAGTGCAAGCACACCACCCTGCTCCACAAGTGAAAAGGAAAACCTGTATAACCACCAAAAAAGTAAAGATTTTTGAGTTTAAAAGTATTTGGAGAGTACTATTTAAAAAGGAAAGACAAGATCCAGACCTACCTCCCACGTCCAAGTCCACCTTATAGTTGACAAAATGGGTGTGTATCGTACCCAGGGTGTGCTCCCAAAGCCTATTGCCATATCTCAGCCCATCGCCATGAAGAAAGGACGAGCTTGGGTACCCTGTGGCCTGCACCTTGCCCTCAATGGCCCCGTTCTGGTAGAAGATGAAGTCCCACACATAGTCATAGTTGCCCACGGTGACGATGGACCGAATGACCAGAACGGAGTTGACCAGCCCCCCATAGTAGAGCGACTGCAAGTTGGAGTAGTGGCGCCTCAGAGGGGAGCCCAGGTTGTGCTCAAAGATGCAGAGGGAAGCCTTCCTCTCCTTGGGCCTCAGGCTGTCCGACAGAGAGTGTGTGTCCACATAGGTGGCCAAGTAGGGGCAGTCGACCCCCGGCACCAGGGGGGAGGTGTAGCGCCCCAGGCCAAAGCTGCCGTCCATGTAGCGCGTGGACATCCCTCCCGGGCAGTTGGAGCCGTACACGGACAGCGCCTCCTGGACACTGATTTCATAGGCAACCCTCTCCCCCTTGTGTCGGATGTCAAACAGGCGCAGGCCGGTGCTCACGCTCATCCCAAAGGCAAAGCTCCAGCCCTGGAAGAGCACCTGGTTGTTCCTGACACTGTAGCGGGGACCCTGCGGCTCAAACTGCACCGGGAACAGCGCAGCCCGAGGCGCTCGAGGCTTCATGGACGAGAAGTCCCCATCCCACGGTGCCTTCCTCACCTTCTCCACGCTGATCCGACCCTGCACGTAGGCACTCTCCAGCTGAATCATGTCCCTGTAGTACTGCCCGTTGTAGAACACCCTCTTCACCGCCCACTGCGACATGTCCAGGCTGCTGTGATCCACCAGCACCTCCAGCCCCACCGGGTGCACAAAGAATCCACTCACATTCTGAAACAGGACAAACCAGGTGACCCGATCTCCAGACTGGAATCCATGAGGGACTGTGGTCTGAAATGCCACATTGGTTCCATCATACTCAAGGACTTCTCGCAGGAAGGTCGGTGCTGCAGCAAATGCCTTCATCTCCAAGAATGCTCCCAGCTGCTCGTACTCACTGCCCAGCATCGGTCTGCGGTGGTAGGGCACCTTCCCCCCGTACTTCTGCTCCGTCACATCTCGGTGGTACGCCGGCCTCGGCAGCGGCCCCACCACGTACTCGGTGATGTTGGGCTCTGGCTGCTTCCCAAAGTACAGCACAGCCAGCGCCTCTCGGGCGGGACGAGCCCCGCCGCCGTCCAGGAACCGCAGCACCTCTGCCTTGGCGGGGACCTGCAGATCCACCGAGGCGATGCAGTTGTCCGAGGGTTTGGCGCGGGACGCCTCAACCAGCGGCACCCCGAGGTGTCCCTGCAGGTACCGCACCACCTGGGACATCTCCTCGGGTGTCAGGTCAGCAAACACCAGGCTCTGGCTCACGGATCCTGCCTTCTCCACAACGCTGCGCTGGGATTCACAGCTGGGCGATCGTCCACCCCTGCTGAGCAGCATGCAGGACAGAATGAAGATTATCACTGCAGCCCCGACCAGCAGAACGTAGGGAAGTTTGGGGTTCATCACTCTGAGTGCAGTGACAGCACATGCAGTTTGGCTGAAGAATCCAGAGCACGTCCCTCACCTGCAGACCAGGCTCTTTATTCATTTGCAACTGTGGGCGTAACGGCAACGCTTGTCAGGTGGGGAGGGAACTTGTAGCTCCTGTGGGGCTCTGAGAGGAGATCACAGGTCCCAGCCAGTTTGGCTTGTTTCCTCCCCACCCCAGAGGTACTAAAGGACCCAGCCAGGGAGCCAGCACTGGCCTCACTCACCAAGCTACTGATGAGTTTCTCTGCTGCAGGGTGACACCACAAAGAGGTCCAGTCTCATTTGTCCTTGGGGCCTGTGTTTCTTTCAGTGTTTTCCAGGATGCTCCATCTCTGTCTCTGGTGGGATCCTGGTGATGCCACAGGGGAAGGCTCAGCCAGCCTGGTCTTTCTGCACCCAGTGCCCCTGGACCAGCCCCACTTCCCTGAGGGGCCAGTCTATCCTGGGACAGCCCAGGACCTGCTGGCTCCCAGCACCTCCACATGCCAGTTCTTCCTGTCACCATTCTCTGTTGCCTCCAAGCCCATCCCAGCCCTGAAGGAAGGGGCCTGGCAGCTCCAGCTTGCCTTGGGCAGACCAGAGGCAGCTCCCTGGTGAGAAAAGGCAGCACTTACTGAACCATTCCTGTCCCATTCCAGCAGAAGTGATCTTTGCACAAGAGCTGCCCTGAACAGAAATGGTATGAGGCGGCTGCTCCTGCATGGCCATCAGCTCCTGCAAGGCTCCCCGTGGCTCCTGGCCCCACACAAAGCAGTGACACACACCGACAGCAAGGATGGATTTTTTGGAGACCAGGGCCCACCAAGCTCCCTCCTGCTGGGGAGAGTCTGAGGCACAGGCAAGAGGGATCAGAACCACCACAGCACTGGTGCACATGACTCCATTTGCATTTGTGTTAATTTAGGAATTAGATTTTCCTTCTCACTTCGAATGAAGCAATAATTGCCCTTTTTCCCTGCAAACCCCACACCAGCCTCAGATCAGGATCCAAGAACCTGTGTGGGCAATGACCCACTTTAGCTGTGACACAGCTGTGCCCCCCAGCATTGGAAGGTGGGGCTCCTGTGGGAACTGCTCAAGCTCCCTGCATGGCCCCGAGCCCTCTTGCCTGGAACACGGCTCCCCTCTCACCACAGGGAACAAGTCTGAGATTTACACAGTTCTACTCAAGAGCATTTTACAGCAGTCAGGGCTCAGGTTCTGTAAACAGAGAGAGGTGCTGAAGGGCATTGAAGTCACAGAAAAGGACCTTGTCCCCACACAGGAACTGTATTTTGGCACATTCTTAAGCCTTGCTTACAGGAAGGAACCAGTATCAGCCCCAGTTTTGACGGTAACAACAGCGGCAGCACCATTCAAGGCCACACAAACCCCTGCATCACAGGGGGACATGTGCTGGGACCAAATGCTTGCTCTGGGGTTAGCTGCAGCTTGACCAACATAGCTCTGAGATTACTTTCCACAATCCAGGAGACAGCTGGGATCCCCGGGACTACGTTTCTCTTTGGGCTGGTTCAGATGTAGCCACTGCCCACCAGCGACCTCTTTGGTCCTGTGCAGATGTAAAACATTTTCCCTCTGCCTTTTACAGAAGTGGTTTTCAATAACAGGCTGCATGTGTGTCCCCACTGTCCCCGGGCTGCAGGTGCTGCAATCGCCTTCAGGGGGACTCAAAGGTGCCCCTGAGGCTGAGCATCCCTGCACTTGCAGGGTGGCTGCCAGCACTTCACTCAGCCAGGGGCTGCTCCTGGGCTCAGATAACCTGTGCACACATCCACTGCCAGACTGTGACTGCACACACGAGAACTTGCTGGGTCGCTCTAAGTGGCTTCACAACTTGGGATGCAACGCTCAAGTGTTTCCTCAGGGGAAGGGGAGAGAGCTGCAGCTCAGCCCCACGGAGCACCAGGACAGCTGCCCTGCTTTACATGGGGTAGTGAGAGACTAAGAGGATTTTCCCAAGGGAGAAGGAGAGCCAGGACCAGCACCAGGCGCTGCAAAAGCAGGCTCACACTGTCTGTGCTCAGACAGGGCCAACTCCCTGTCTGCCTGCCCGTGCCTATGGCAACACACACTGTGCCAGACGTGAGGCCTCAAGGAAACATAAACATTTTTCAGCTGCTACCTTTCATACTTTCCCTGAGCTGAACACAGAGCTCCCAGAAATTCCCACTGCTTTCCACTCAATGGCATGGACAGACTGTTTCATATATCGAAAAATAATTTTGCAATGAAAGAAGAGATTAGGAGAATAAAGAAGCAGAGTTCTGATGTCAGTTATTAGGGACTGTATGGACAAGGAGGCAAACCTCAAAGCCCTGGGGCTTATCAGAACAATGTCAGGCATGAAAAGAAGATCCAGACCTACCTCCCACATCCAAGTCCACCTTATAGTTGACAAAATGGGTGTGTATCGTACCCAGGGTGTGCTCCCAAAGCCTATTGCCATATCTCAGCCCATCGCCATGAAGAAAGGACGAGCTTGGGTACCCTGTGGCCTGCACCTTGCCCTCAATGGCCCCGTTCTGGTAGAAGATGAAGTCCCACACATAGTCATAGTTGCCCACGGTGACGATGGACCGAATGACCAGAGCAGAGTTGACCAGCCCCCCATAGTAGAGCGACTGCAAGTTGGAGTAGTGGCGCCTCAGAGGGGAGCCCAGGTTGTGCTCAAAGATGCAGAGGGAAGCCTTCCTCTCCTTGGGCCTCAGGCTGTCCGACAGAGAGTGTGTGTCCACATAGGTGGCCAAGTAGGGGCAGTCGACCCCCGGCACCAGGGGGGAGGTGTAGCGCCCCAGGCCAAAGCTGCCGTCCATGTAGCGCGTGGACATCCCTCCCGGGCAGTTGGAGCCGTACACGGACAGCGCCTCCTGGACACTGATTTCATAGGCAACCCTCTCCCCCTTGTGTCGGATGTCAAACAGGCGCAGGCCGGTGCTCACGCTCATCCCAAAGGCAAAGCTCCAGCCCTGGAAGAGCACCTGGTTGTTCCTGACACTGTAGCGGGGACCCTGCGGCTCAAACTGCACCGGGAACAGCGCAGCCCGAGGCGCTCGAGGCTTCATGGACGAGAAGTCCCCATCCCACGGTGCCTTCCTCACCTTCTCCACGCTGATCCGACCCTGCACGTAGGCACTCTCCAGCTGAATCATGTCCCTGTAGTACTGCCCATTGTAGAACACCCTCTTCACCGCCCACTGCGACATGTCCAGGCTGCTGTGATCCACCAGCACCTCCAGCCCCACCGGGTGCACAAAGAATCCACTCACATTCTGAAACAGGACAAACCAGGTGACCCGATCTCCAGACTGGAATCCACGGGGAGCAGCTGTCACGACTGCAAGATTGGCTCCATCATACTCCATTACTTGTTGCATGAAAGCTGGAGCTGAGGGGAACACTTGGCTCTTGAGAAATCCTCCAATCTGCTTGTATTCAACAGCCAGCGTTGGTCTGCGGTGGTAGGGCACCTTCCCCCCATACTTCTGCTCCGTCACATCTCGGTGGTACGCCGGCCTCGGCAGCGGCCCCACCACGTACTCGGTGATGTTGGGCTCTGGCTGCTTCCCAAAGTACAGCACAGCCAGCGCCTCTCGGGCGGGACGAGCCCCGCCGCCGTCCAGGAACCGCAGCACCTCTGCCTTGGCGGGGACCTGCAGATCCACCGAGGCGATGCAGTTGTCCGAGGGTTTGGCGCGGGACGCCTCAACCAGCGGCACCCCGAGGTGTCCCTGCAGGTACCGCACCACCTGGGACATCTCCTCGGGTGTCAGGTCAGCAAACACCAGGTTCTGGTCATCCTCAGCGTCCTCCTGCTCTGGGGGCAGGTGCTGGCAGGTCCTGGGGGTCCTTTCTCTGGTCAGCAGCACGCAGACCAAAGCGAATATTGTGGCTAACGCCAGACCAAGGAGGATGAGCACGGTTTTCAGGTTCATGCCTGCAGTTGGTCCAGCAGCATTCAGAGGTTTTCAGAGGAAACTTTCCAGCTCCTGCCTCTGTCAGTGTATGCTGCACTGGATGGATTAGCACAGAAAGTACAAAAGACTGGGAGAGGCTAGGGGAGGAGATCTGAAACCCTTGGTGACCAGAAAGGGCAGATCTCCTCTCAGCTGCAGCCTCTTCTGTCCTCCTTCATGGCAGTGCCCTGAAAGAACTTGTGGAGATGTAGGGTCAGTGACTCAGACAAGTTCCACATAATTCCGTTACTTTTTCAGTCCAGCCTGGCTTCCTGAGGCTGCCTGTAAAAACGGAGATCCTGCAGTCAGCCTGAGGTGGCTGTGACCACTGTGAGGCTCTGACAAGCTGGGAATTGTTGCCACACTGTACAATTTCACCTCTTTACAACTCACCGATTTTCCTTGTTTATCAGGCTGCTTCCTTGTAAACATTCTCCCTGGCAGCACCATTCCAAGCTTGGAGTTACTTTTTATTTAATTTTTTTCAGTCTTCCACATGGAAGCCTTTGCTGAAAACACATCCTTCTGTGTAGCAGTAGAAAAACTTTGGCAGGCATGGAGATGTAGTTCAGGATGAGAATCAGGCCCCAATGTGCTGTGAACAACCAGTTCTTAGTTTGCACCTCAGAACAGCTCTGAGGCAATTAATCCCCAGCACTGCACTGTCACAGGATCATCCAGCCCTTGTCGCTGCCTCCAATTCACAGATAAGCTGAGGTGCAGCTTCCAAGAGGTTCCCTCAAGACAGAACCCCAAACCTGCACCTGGCAGCAGCCGAGGGCAGTGCCTGCTGTCAGTGCTGCAAAGCCACAGTGCCCAGGCTGGGCAGCCACAGCTGCCCTCTGCCACCCCAACAGTCCCTGCTGGCCTCACAGCGCTGTTCACAGGCACTGGCAGAACAAGGCAGTCAGAAGGACTTGGTGCTCCATCCTGCCACGCAGCAGATGCTCGGGGTAGACAAGACGCACCACCTTGGCTACAGTCCCGGGGCTGGTGCTGAGTAAGACAAGGCATCCAAGAGAACCAGGGCTGGAGGTTCAACCCAATATTTCCACTCCTGCTGCCAGCCTCACCTCACTTCACCCTCGTCTTCTCGTCTTCCTTGCGTCAGTTTCCTGATGGGAGGCAGCACCCACCAGCCCTGGTTCTTCCCCTGTGGCACGTCCTGCCTGGGGCTCAGCCCCTCTGTGGTGCTCTGGCCGTGCTCAGACACCACACTGGGAGGCAGAAGGCCACGTCGCCACGGGACACACTCCATTATCCTCACCACCACTGGCAGCCTGAGCCTTCTTCAGGGCAGGCTGCAGCTGTGAGGCCAGGGACACACTCATCCTCTCCGTGTCAGCACAGGGCTCTGCCTCGCCAGCCACCACGCCAGGAGAGCTCAGAGCCACAGCACTTGCTTCACAGTCACAGTGCCAGCAAAGGGGCTCACTGCAGCATGGACACAGCAATGGGCAGGGACAGGACAGAAAAGAAGAGCTGTGGCTGCATGGGACAGCAGCCACAGGGGGCAGAAGTACCTGCTCTCATCGGCTCACAGCAGCAGAATCAAATGCCTCTGAATAACCCCAAAAAAGGCAAAGCAGCGCTGATTTCCAAGTCAGTCTTTCAATCCATGAAGTCAGTGAGGCTTCAAGAATTACCTGGGGTTAGGACCGGAAGAAAAATTTCCATTTGGTTTCAGCCTGGAACATGGTGCCTATTTCACTTGGAGCACAAAGCAGAAGCACTGCTGTCCTGGTCTGGGTTTGGAGCAGAGCAGAAGCACTGGTGTCCTGGTCCAGGTTTGGAGCACAGAGCAGCACTGCTGTCCTGGATCAGGTTTGGAGCAGAGCAGAAGCACTGGTGTCCTGGTCCAGGTTTGGAGCACAGAGCAGCACTGCTGTCCTGGATCAGGTTTGGAGCAGAGCAGAAGCACTGGTGTCCTGGTCCAGGTTTGGAGCACAGAGCAGCACTGCTGTCCTGGATCAGGTTTGGAGCAGAGCAGAAACACTGGTGTCCTGGTCCGGGTTTGGAGCACAAAGCAGAAGCACTGCTCTCCTGGTCCAGGNTGGAGCACAGAGCAGAAGCACTGCTGCCCTGGTCTGGGTTTGGAGCAGAGCAGAAACACTGCTCTCCTGGTCTGGGTTTGGAGCAGGGCAGCAGCACTGCTGTCCTGGATCAGGTTTGGAGCACAGCCAGGACATCCCTGCTGCCTCCCAGGAACGGGACAAGTGTTCTGCTGCCACACACACCAGCACAGCCAAGGTGAGACTGCGGTGGAACCTCCATGGTTGCCCGACAAAGCTCGTATGGACCTTTCCTCCAAGAAGCACACAAAAAACAGATAGCTCAGGCTTGACTTTGCCCCTTGGGTTTGCATCTCTAGCTCCTCAAAGCCACGGCACAGGCTGCAATTACAGAAGGGCCCTTTCCAAGCAGCACAGCAGTAGTTTAAGACAACTCCACAGGCCTTCCTGCCCCACAAATCACAACTCAACCCTGCAGCTGGGCTGAAAGAGATCCAAAAATAGAGTGTGGGAACACTCCTGGTTCTCTGCATGTTGGGGGCTTGGAAAGAAAGAGAAACCCTAATCTGTACTGACATCCCCATGACAAACCAACCACAGCACACACCCCAGGGCTGCTGGATAAGGATGGCAGCTTTCTGCACTGCCTCTGCCCCACTGTAGAGCCTGTGCCATGGAGGCCTTGTCTGATACCAGGTTCTTTAGTAGTGTCTGTTTCTGCTGTACTTTTCCGACTCTGGTACTCTGGTTTAGAGCTCTGTTTCAGAATAAACAAAACAGCCCTAAATCCACCTTCATCTTGCAGTAGCAATTTCAGGAAGCAGAGTAATTAACTAAGTCTGCAGAGCCAGAACCTGTGTCAATAGCTGCCTGATGAAAAGCAACGAGGGATCTTTGGGGGTCACATACACCATGGAATTGCTCACATACCCTCTCCAAAAGGAGGCTGCAGCAGCTTAAAGCTAACCTAGAATTAAAGAAATTGCACGTCTCTCTAACAGCAGCATAACTTGTTTGTGACCTGCTCAGTGCACGTACTGCTTCCCACATGCCACTTCAGATCAGTCCACAGTGTGATCAGCTCATCACTGACCCACATCCCATATGGGGAACTCACATCCTACCCATGTTTTATTTTGGCTCCGTGGTTGCTTTTAGGCACTGCCCATCTTGTATTTGCTAAATTGCCCACATTCCCCAAAGCAGGGGAGATGGGAGTGCTGTTTTTCACTAACACAGAAAGGTAGAGGTGGCAAAAAATAGCATCTGAAATTTACTGAAACCCAAACCAGAGGCAGGCAGGTTTTGGCTTGGGCAAACTCGGAGACAGCAACTGTGACAGCTGGGGAAAGGGCAGAGTAAGAAAACCCCTGCCAACACTCCCAACACGGGCAAGGCTTGAGCAGAGCTTTAGAAAGCTCCCACTCCCAGCGCCCCACCTCATGGGATAAGCTTATGCAAAGCACAACAGTGGAACCTGCCTGACCCTCCTTCCATTCCAGCTGTGCTGCTGGCAGTGCCTGTGGCTGCACACAGCTGCTGAGCCATTATTCTCCTCCCCGGCACTGAAGCTGGGATGTCTCAAGGACTGGAGAATCAGACCCCCTACTGCACGCCGTGACTGCTCCCAGACTCACTGGGATCACAGACAACAAACCCTCCCCTGCTCCCAGGGATGAACCCCACTCCCTGCTAGCCCCTGCCAAGACAATTGTCCTGGATGCTCCATCCTTCCACGGGAGTGCTGGCACCGGCTTCCTGGGACTTCAGGTTTTTTGACTGTGATGAGGAGGAGCCCCTCACGCTGCACCACATCAAGTCCTGCCAGCAAGTCCTTCCTTTGGGCTCTGCTCCAGCCAACTCGGCCCTGAGACCCGTTTGCAGCTCAGTGCCCTCCCCTGCATGGGTCAGGCACCCACAGGGCTTTCCCACACCGCAGCAACTTTCCTGCACAAGTGGCTGCTCCTGTTCCTGGGCAGCCAGAGGTGCCACAGCCAGGAGCCCTGGTCTGCAGGAGTTGCTCCCAGGGCCAGTCACAGACTCTGCTGAGAAGCACCGTGACCAGGACAGGCACAACCCCAAACAGGCACTGAGCCCTGGGCCAGGGGCTGGCTCTGAGGGGCTGCAGCCCTGCAGCTAGGGCAGGACACTCAGGAAAGCCTTGAGTGCCCCTCGAGAGGCCTCTGTGCCCCAGCATGGCGGGAAGGCAGGAACAGGATAATCCCCAGAAGAGCAGAGGGCACTGTGGCTGGGGACTGCAGGGCAGCTGCCTCTCCTTGGGTACCACAGGCAGGGAGCAGCCAGGAACAAGAGACTTTGTGCCCCACAGAGACACTGGGTGCTGCATCCAGGACAGCTGAGAGAAACCTGCCCAGGAGACACCTGTCTGGCAGAGAAACCCGGGAGCAACTGCAGGTTCAGAGAAACACCATGCAACGTCCCCACATCTGTCTGAACTGGGACAGCCCAAGTCCCACACTGGGCTGAGATGGCAGAGAGTCCATCAAACTCAAGCCCACGGGCAAAATCATGCCCAGTGTGAGGCATGCTGAAGGAACAGAAACAACCTACACAACAGACTAGTTTATAACACAGTCAAAAAGAGGAATGAGGAGAATGAAGGGAAGGAGCAACTGAATGTGAGAAAGGCAGAATCAGAACTGGACACTAAAACTGCATGGCCTAAGAGCCCAGCATCACACACAGGGGGCTGCCTTCAAAGAATTCCAAGTACCTCATTTTAATTTCTTGACATGGTAAAAGTTTACATACGTTCATCTCGCAAAGAAAGCTGAACAAATTAAAAGGAATCAATACAAAGAAACACAGGGGAAGTGCTGCTCCCAGACAGCAGCTCAACGCAGTTGGTTTGTTACTGAATATTTATTAGCGGGAAGACTAAGAGTTGACTTACTACAAACAACAACAGAAGAGTCTATAGCAAGGGCCAGCAGCCCGCCACACTCTGGGCAAATCCCTGGGAAACCAGCAAGAGACAACATGGCTCTTAGATGTGGAAGCAGAGAAAAAAAAACTAAAAACAAAGTAAAAAAAAAATAAGGGAAGAAAGTTCATTCCATTTGTCACTGTTGTTACAATGAGATTAACACAACTCTTAAGGCTACTGCACAATAAGAATATACAGGTGTAACAGTGAGACCTGGGAAACAGCGAGGTTCCTGAAAGAAATGATTTCATGTTCCCTGATTAGGGGACTTGAGTAGAAATACTATAAATAAGAAAATTTTGAAGCCTGCAGCGTTATGGGCCCACTTGCCACACACAAAAACTGACGCAATACAACCAGTCATTTCCAAAGGGGTTTGTAATGGACCACGAAATGTTCTGGCAGCTTGGAGGAGTCACGAGGCACAGGAGTGTGCCCTTTGCAGGGGAAAGACTGCAAGGTCTGCAAGGTACCAGGTGGGTATCAGCCACCCTCACCATCAAGCACCAGCTGTGGCAGCCAGCCTGCTCTGCCCAGGCACCAAGGAGCACTGCCAGGGACAGGGGGACTCAGTCTGATCACATGCAGAGATATTTTAGGACTTCAGCATCAGATCTCCAGCCCATCCCTTCCCTCAACCCAGGCAAAAACAACCCATGCTGAAGGGGCAACTGGGACGTACATGAAAGAACATTGGTTTTGGCTAAAAAAGTGGCTCTAGTCAAATGGCAGAAGCCACCTGAGCTCATGACAGCCAGGACAGCACCAGCTCTAGTTCCAAGCATTTGCCTCATGCTCTGCACTGATCCAGACAGAACTGGTGAGGCAGAGACCTGTGGGGCAGGTTCTGCTTAGCCAGGAGCCAGAAAGGGAGTGCAGATGGCTCAGTGGCACCAGAGCACAACTGCCAAGGGGCAGGGTCCCTGGTCAGTGCAGAGCTGGTGGCAGAGGGGCCTGGCCACAGCCAGCAGTGGGGAGAGAGCTTCCCTGCTGTGGCACTTCTGGGCCTGCCCTCGTGCTGGGCTGTTTGCCCTGTTCCAGAGACCACAGTGCAGCCACCAGACAAGAGATGGGACAAGGACAAGGGCTTGGTCTATAACGTTCCCACTCAGGTAGGAAGCAAGGCATGAAGGAATGTCCCTGCCTGGCTGCAGCAGCCTCTGGGGCACCCAATGCAGCATGGCCTCTACTACCAGTGATTTAGAGGAAGAGGGAGAGCTCCTGAGACCTGAACAAAACCAATCACAAAACTAGGCAAGAATTTCTTTAGAGTTTAACTAAGAATGCAATACTATTTCCAGCCAGTTTCCCATCTCGATAGTCACGTAACAAACCAAGGCAATGACGGTCTTTAGTTGACTGAACAGTTCTCAAGTTCAAACGTTGACACTTAATAGAGGGTCTCAGCATTGCTGCTCCGAGGCCTCTTGATCTTCTCAATGTTTTTAAGGATCATGTCATGCAAAGTGACCTGCAAAAAGGAAGAACGGGACTCAGACAGGAAGCCACCCAGCGTTCACCATAAAGGGACACAGCACAGCAGCACCACCCTAACCCTTGTGTGCAACCACACACCCGGTTAAGGTAAGGGCTTCCTTCAGCCAGACCTTACAGAAGCCAGTACATGTAGTACCAAAAACATTTATGAAGAAACCCCAGGATTGGCTTGTACTGTATGAAGAGCTTAGGATCAGATCCCCACAGAAGGGGCACAAATATTTTACACTAGGGCCCTGTGAACACTGCTGGAAACATCTGCATCTCTGGGAGATGGTGAAGAAGCAACAGTGGGCTCATCTCACTGGAGCCACAGCAGGAAACAGGCAGGCTTCCTGTCAGGAGTGACCGTGCTCAGGGGGAACGGGGAGAGGAGCAGCAGCAGGAGCACAAGGGCCCTCCACTGCTACATGAGAAGCCAGCGTGAGCTCTGTGTTCTCACTTACATATTGATTTCTCAGCTCTGAAATGATGAGGCGCAGACTAATGTACTCCTTCTCGTCGATCTCCGTCACGGTGCGGCGATAGTCCTCCTGCCGGGAGCAGACACGGCTCAGCACGGCCTCCCACGCTCTGCCCTCCACAAAGGAACCCCCCACCTTCAGCTTGCTGCCCTCAATCCTTGTACGATCCCTCCTCTTCCCCCAGCACCCTCAGCTCAGAAAGGACAGTGACAAAGCAGCTCAGAGTCCCAAGAAGCAGCAGCACAAATCTGTAAATCTCCATGTCCCTGTGACTTACCACATGAGGGTACTTGGCTATTTTGGAAACCAACTTTGCTCTTGTGATATAGTATCTGGCAGGAAAAAGAGAGATTAAAGCTCAGATAAACAGCACCAGGATTATTTTCAGGTCCAAGCAGCCCTGTAATAACAGCTGGAGGACCTTTCCCAAACACACTCCTTTTCCAAGGAGATCCCAAAAAAGAAGCCTGTTCTTGCATGCCCACCTAGAAATCTGGTCCAGGTAAGATGCTGCCTCACTCTCCACAGTCCGAAGCTCAGCAACTGTTTCTTCCTGCAGGGAAGACAAGGAAGCTATTAGCTCCAGGAGGCTGCAGCTGGCCTTCAGGGCTCAGGAAGCACTGTCTCAGCAGCACCACATCAAGTTCAGGGTTGGGTTTTAAAACCCAAGCTAACCCCATGACCGCAGCTGCTGGGACACCATGAACTGAAAGATTCAGAGCAACCTCAGAGCTACAAGTCCCTGGACCACAGAGTAGTGCCTTACCTGAATAGAAACACCAAAGTTGTTCCCATCCTCTATCCTGGGAATGAGAAGCTGCACCCACATTTTGACCTGCAGTGGAGAGAGCACAACACTGACCTATGCCAACCTCTGCACAAAGAGTTCTCTCAGGAATGTCAGCAAAAGCCTCCCAGGACCCTGCCTTTGCCACACAGCTCATGATAAACTACTGCAGGTCCCTTATGCACCTGTAACACTTCCAAAATCACTTCCCACATGGCTGAGATGCCATGCAAGCCAGCACAGGCCCAGCTTCCCACGGGAAGCTCTCCTCACCATGCCACAGGAGCTCTTGGCAGGAGTCTGTCCCTGTGCAAAAGAAGGGCAATGCAAAGCCTCATGAGGCCTGATAATAGACATCCTTCTCCTTCCAGTGAACAACAGAGCTCCCCAAGGGTTTCACCTGCCTCCCGGCCCCCGTCAGACAGGACAAAGCCCTGCTCTTCCTCATCTACAGCACAGAGGGACCTGCTCCTTTCACAGCTTCACCTCCCCAGGACTGCTGTCACCCTGCTGCCTCCCCTTACTCCAGGCTCACACCCACCGTATTGCACTTCTCAATGAGCAGCCTGATTTCTGGTTTCACTTTCTCAATGATGTCCACCAGCTGCTGGTTGCTCTTCAGCATCCCATTGGGCATCACAAACACTTTGGTACCTGTGGCAGAGACAAACCCCCAGCGTCAGCGACTGGCAGGAACAGCCGCACCAGGGTCGGAGCAAGGGGCCACCTGAGCCTCACTCATCTCCCACCAAGGCCAGAAAGGGACTGAGCCAGGCTATGGCCACCTGTAGGGAAGGGGAAATGGGGCATGGCATAACAGCAGTGACCACAAGGGAACGAAAAGAGAAAACACAGAGCAGGATGAGACTGAAGAGCTCGAGGATGCTGAGCACAAAGGGTTTTCCTGGTGCACACGTACAACAAGCTTCTGTCTCAGCTTAATCCAAAGCCTGGAATCTTCTTCCAGACAAAGAGAGGAACTGCACAGAGCCACCAGGAGATCAGCTGCCTCTGTCAGCAGGCCAAGATCCAGCCAAGTACTACTTATGTCTATCAGAGAAGTACTAATTATGCTTCCAAGAGCTGGAACCTGACTCCTCCACATCAAAACATCTGTAGGTCAGGCTCTGGCCTGTATGAGCAGCAGCTGCTGTCAGGGCAGGGCAAGTGGAGCTCGAATGATTTGCATCCCCAAGGCTCAGTGCAGCAGTTCAACAGGCAGCAATACAAGGGACTCGGGGATTCTTACCCTGAAAGGTCTCTTCGTGGTCTTCCAGCTTCCTCTTTTTCATATTTGGCTAAAATATACAAAATGTTTTACTCACAAACTAGTCGTAAGCTGTAAAAGCGTTGCAAAGGACAAAAAGGAAAACTTAGAGCCCTGCCATGTTCCTGGTTTCTAAGCATTCTTCCTTAAAGCTCAGGAAGGACTACAGAGCAGTGTTACCTCCAGCTGATTTCCCAGGCCTTAGAGATCAATCTCTAAAAGCCTCTGGGCCAAGGCCTGTTATTAAATAAGAACATCCTACTCCAGCACTGAGCAAACCGTGCAGTTTTAACAGAAGCTGGGATCACAGCCAAGAGAGTAACCTTACCCCATCCAGTCCATCATGGCTGTTGGTGAGAAGAATTGGGTCAGGCACTGGGAGGTTCATGTCCGAATGGATCTGAGTAAGATCATGAATATTCAGGATGGGTTCCTGCAAAACAAAGCAGATTTGTTATCTGATTATGAACAAATTCTGCCATACCAAACGCAAAAAGAAGACAAAAGATTCAGGCCTCCCTCTTGTCCAACTATAAAATTAGAATGAATGAAAGTCTGGCAATGGGCTGTGACCCCCCAACCCAGGAGTGCCATGGTCAGCTATTGGTATCCCTGTGAGACCCCAGCACTGCCAGGGACAGCCCACTGGGGAACGTGGGGAAAGACAAATGTAAGAGACCACACAAAGCAAACTGCAAAAGGCAGCACCCCGCCAGGGCCAACTGCACTGCAGTGCACGTGAGCAACTAGCTGCTGCCTTGTCTCTCTGCAACATGGTGAAATGCACAGAAACCACACGTGAAGGGACCTGCCACATCACTTCCAAAACGTGGCTGAAAATGGAAAAAGATACAGAGCACAAGGCACGTCCTACCTTAAGGAATCCATCGAGTTCTAACAGCTTCTTTGGAAAAAAGTTTGCTACGAGGTCTTCAGCCTAAGAATGAAAGAACAAACAACGATGTGAAAGAAGGCCACATGGCTCTCACTAACAGGCAAGAACACCAGGGAAATCATCTGTGCATAAGCAGGAAACAGAGAGAAGGCAAGTTCCTGCTGCTGCCAAAACCAAACAAAGCCCAGGTGAGAAGAGAGCCACGAGGCTCAGGAACCTCACTGCAGTGGGTGACTGATACCCTGGTTGTTGCTAAGCTTCCAGGGCAGGCTCAACCCACAACCGAGTTTGCCAGAAAGACACGGCCAAAAAAACATCCTTCCTGCTCGACCTGTGACACTCACCTCACTCGTGATCCGCTCCCTGAAGGAGTCAACCTACAGAATGAAACAGGGACAGGTCAGGGTCGCCCTTGAACAGCGGGGCGCGAGGAGGCCGCGCTCCGGGCCCTGCAGCCGCAGGACCCTCCCAGCACGGCTCCCCCTCTCCCGGGAAACGCGGGGAACGGGAGGAGTCTGCGAATACCGCGCGGGAGCTGCCCGGGGACCCCCGGAGCGGCTCTGCCCGCCCGCCCCGGACTCCGGGCGCTGCGCTGCGGGGAACTGGAAAGCGCGCAGCTCCCGCAGGGCTGGAAGATCCGCCGGGCCGCCCCGGGCCAGCGGCCACGCTCTGCCGGGGCACGGCCACAGCTCGGCGCC
>WBMY01003237.1:55424-67811 GCA_013397315.1 Donacobius atricapilla | reverse complement strand
ACCCCTTCCCGGGGCCTTTGCCGGGGCCGTGCCCATGGGAAGGACAGGGGCGCCCAGGTCCCACCGCTTCCTAAAATAAATCCTCTCACTGGAGACCGCGTCAGCGCCCCTTGTCAAACATCTCTTGGGTTGAGCCTAGCTCAGGATCTCGCCCTGCTCGGGGGGCTGCTGAGGGGGGATTTTCTGTTTCGCTCTTTATTGTCACACAGTGAGGCAAGCAGCCACGCGTCCCGCCCGACAGATGCACGCGCAAACTCAGTTTGTATTCAATCCATGTTTATGAAAACTTTCCCAACACCAGTTCATAACAAAGTGCTCCCGGATCCTGGTGCTCCAGCAGACAGGGCCGCAGGGAGCTCAAGCCACTCCGCAGTGTGGGCGGGCTCTGGTGCAGGGCTGAGGTGGTGGCAGGGCTGGGCCAACCCAGGGGTGCTCAGCGGGCTCAGCTCCTTACAGCCACGAAGGATGGAGAAACCTCGCACATGTCCTCCAGCAAAGGGGCCGGGGACAGCGGGCAGACACCTGTGGGACAGGCCTGCAGCAGGCCAGCACTCCTGCCCCTGCCAAGCCCACGCCTTCCCTTCTGCAGGCTACAGCCAAGGGGAGCAGGGAGTCCGGGCTCTCCAGGGCTGGCACTGCCCTCCGGGGCAGCAGGCACTTGCATGAGGTAGTTCATGGAATCATTCTTGGCCAGCCAGCTACTGGGGAGAGAAGCAGCCGTGAACCGAGTGCCGCGGGATCAGCCAGGAACGTGGGATCCGCCCCTGCCCCTTACCATGCGCCCGAGGTCGTCGGCGAAGGTCACCCCCTTGTTGAGCCGCTGCTCCTGCGAGCCGGTGCTGCTGCCGCTCAGCGAGTTACGGCGCATGATGCCTGCGGGGACAGCGGCCCTGAGTGAGGGCACGGGGCTGTGCAGCTCAGCCCAGGGGTCCCTGCCCTGCAGCCCTCGCCCAGCCCCGGTGCCCTGGAGGGAGTGTGGAGCGGGGCTGGCACCTGCCGGCTGCCCCAGCTCCAGGCGCTGCAGGCTGTTGCGACGGGAGGGGTTAAAGCTGCCCTTGGAGAGGCGGCGCTGGCGGCTGGACAGCATCGCAGCAGGCGAGACGATGCCCAGCGGCGGCTGCTTCCCCATCCGCAAGTACAGCTCCTCGATCTCCTTCTTCTGGGCGCTCTGCAGCTGCTGCACCTCAGCCAGGTGCCTGGGGAGAAGACAGGGGCTGGCAGCGGGCCCTCGGGGGAGGGACAGCGATCTCTCACCCGGGCTGGGTGGGAACACCTGTCGCCTCCCAGGTGCAGCCCACCCCCCTGCTCACTTCTGGCGCAGGTTCTGCAGCTCCTCCCAGATCTCCTCGTCCTCACTCTCAGTGTCATCGCTGCTCACGTAGGACAAGCTGCGAGAGTAGGTCAGCCACACCTGGCTCAGCATGGCCTGCGGCACATTTTCTGTGCTTGCTTCCCCAGGGCCCTCCCCTGGGTCGCTCCCCACTGGCGCCGCAGGCACCGGGCCCCCCTCGGCTGACACCTCCTCAGCCTTGGGGTCTCGCTCTGCTGCCTCCAGTGCCACGTCCGAGTCACTGCTTGAGCTGTGGCTTTTGTCAGGGACCACGGGCAGCGGGGAGCCACTCACGGCTGGCTCCGTGCCGTGCTGCTCTCCATCACTGCTGCCCAGCACCGCAGAGGTCACAGCCAGGTCCTTGGCTGGTACCACCTGGAACCGGCCCAGCACCTGGGGCTTGGCTTCTGCTGGGGACAGGGGCAGCTGGTGGGGTTCAGGGCACATGGGCTGGCCGGGGCATTGTGGTGCCCTGGCACAGGCACAGCCACACGGCACAGCCTTGGCCCTGCCCCACCTTACCTTCATTGATGGGTGAGAGCTGGGCCTTGGGCACGCTGGGCGCTGGTGCCTCCGAGATGATCAGAGAGTGGCTGGGCTTGGGGGCACCGGGTAGCATCTGTGGGCACCTGAGTACATCAGCAGCCCCACCCCAAGTCCCACCACATCTGTCCTCCCCTCTGTGCCCTGGGATCCACCACCCACTCAGCCTTCCCTGCATCCCAGCGGCTCCACAAGCCATGAGGCCCCATCCCATCCCATCCCATCCCATCCCATCCCAGTGCAGCATCTGCAGCAACCACCCAGCCCTCCTGACACTGAGCTCCACCTGGAGCAGCCCTGGACAGCCCCTGTACACCCACACTCACTGTGCTGCCCTCTGGACTCCCAGATGTGGATGTGCTCAGCAACGGCAGAGGACTCCCCACAGCCTCGCTGTCTGTGGGGCACCCTGGGGCTGGTGGCAAGGGAAGGGAGGATATGGGCACGCCAGTAGTGGGGACATCAGCTCCCACTGACTCCAGGATCCCTCTGCCAGGTGGGACTGGCTTGTCTGTGCTGGTGGGATCAGGGTACACAAAGTGTGGGGCACCCAGGACAAGACTCTGTGGCCGTGGGAGTGGTGGTGGGTAGAGGTGCCCACCTGAGCTGGCAATGGAGGAGACAGTGTGGGCCACAGTCATCACTGCCAGTGAGAAGACATTGGCCAGGGACAAGAGGGGGGTCGTGGGGGACAGGGGTGTGCTGGTCACTGGGGGGCTCAGGGGACTGCTGGGCTCACAGGGAACAGGGGACGTTGGGAGAGGCTGGGGGAACAGGAGGGCTTGGGGCAGGGCTGGGGGTACGGGCCCCCCTGGGGTCCTCTGGGCAGTCAGTGTTGGTGTCAGTGCTGGTGATGACGTGAGCCAGGAGGGAGTCATCGAGGCTGAGCCTGAAGGGAGAGAAGCATCAGGAACAGCCCTGGGGCCATCTCTTACCCCTGCCCAGGCACCCGGAGCCTGAAGCCAGCGAGCAGCTGGCAGCCCCAGAGCAATGAACGTGCCCACCCTGCCAGCACTGGTACCTGTGGGGGACCTTAGTGGCACCGGGGCTGCCAGTGGTTCCACAGGGCTGGCCAGGTTGGTCTCTGATGGGGAGCGGCTCAGCAATGGCAGGACTGGGGACTGGACAGAGAGGCTGGGACTGGTGCAGCTCAGGTCTGTGGCATGGGGTGACAGCCAGGCTCAGCCAGGGCAGGACATATCCTTTTAGACCCTCTGGGCTTGGCTGAGGCCATCACTTGCCCTGCATAGGGTTTGGGGAGACAGGAAGGGCCTGAACAGGGGCACAGACATACCACTGAGTGAGGATGAGGAGGAGATGGAGCGCGAGAGCCCCTGCAGCTGCAGGTCCACCTGCGAGAAGGATGAGCTGAGCCCAGCACTGGGGAAGAGGCCCCAGCCAGGCTGTGCCAAGCCCCTGCTGGGCCCCACCCTGGCCCCACCACCTGTGGGGACAGGAGCTGGAAACTCTTCTGGGCCGGGGAGCACCTTGACTTGTCACAGGAGCGTGCAAGTGACCACAGGAGGACCCTGCACCCCAGGCCCCCCCCACCCTGGACTCCCTGGGGCCAGGCAGCATCCCAAGCCATGCCCAGCAGCAGCAGCAGCTTCCCCAGCACTGGCAGGACCAGGCTGGCACTCACGGGGCTGCCCACAGCATTCTCAGCCTCAGGGCCCTTGGGCAGCTCGGTGCCGCTGCGCCCATCCTTGCGGAGCAGGGTTTCCACACGGTGGATGATGTCCCGGATACGGCTGATGAAGCTGTCCCGCTCTGACTTGAGGATGAACTCATTGTGGACCTGAGGGTAGAGGGGTTGGTCAGCACCCAGCCCGGTCAGGCAGACCCCACCATCACCCTCACCCTGCTCTCACCATGGCGGCTGCAATTTCCTCTGGGTTGTCCCCATCCAGGTCGAATTTGAAGGTCACCATCTTGTTGTTGTAGGTCTGCAGCTGGCACTCCACCACTCGGTCACTCTTGTCAGAGATCTGTGGGTGGCAGGGCTGGCTCAGCCTGGGAGAACCCGCCTGGCACCTACCTGGCACCTGCCTGGCACCTGTGGCACTCACGTTGGTGATGCGCAGCCTGGACCGAGCTCGGCGCCGCAGCAGCTTCCCCGAGGCTCGCTTGGGTGGCAGCTTGGTGCTCTGCTCACTGGCCGAGAGCCCCTCACAGCCATCACTCATGCCCGATGCCACATCTGAGGTGTAGCTGCAGGAAGCCCCAGCTCGGGAGCATCAGCACGGCCATTCCCAAGTACCACACTCCCTGCGCAGCCCCTGCCCGACCACCCAGCCTCACCTGTCCACCGAGGAGGAGAAGCCACTGGCGGAGGGCAAGCGCTCAGTGGGCAGCTGCACCGCGATGCTCTGCAGGGAGAGGACGGGGTGAGCCGGTGCCACAGCTGCCCTCACCCCCTGGGGCCAGCTGCCCTGACCCTGGAGCCGTGCTCACCGTGGGGAAACAGCGCACGGGCCGGGTGGGCGGTGGGCTGGTGGGGTCCACTGCCACAAAGCTGCGATGGGCCAGATCCGGGGAGTCCAGGAAGCCAGAGGAGCTCAGGTACCCATCCGTCTCACAGTCGGCTGTGGAGGAGGCTGACATGAACCGAAACCAGTCCCTTCCCTGGCTGGGCAGCTGGGAAAAGGCTGTGGGGCTGGGAGAAGCTGATGGACCCCCCACCCGCCTCCCACGCCAGGTCCCCTGCTGGCCGCCCGGCTGTTGCCCCCTTGGTGCCTACGCACAGGTGGCCGAGGAGTAGCTGGTGTGCCGGTAGGTGAAGTGCTGATGCTGGTCAGCTTCGGGCTCCTCAGGCTCCAGGGGGAAGGTGCTGCTGAAGGCAGAGTCCCCAGAGCCAGGGGTGGCCAGGGCAGGCGTGGGGGCCCCAGGTGGCAGCGGGGACTTGAGCTCCTCCAGCAGCCGCAGGACACCTGGCGGCTGCTCTGGCTCTGCAGGCGATGGCGCATCCTGGGCACGCTTCAGCTTCTCCCGCTTGCGCTTGATGGCCACCACACGGTCCCGCACAGCCTTGGCCACCAGCTTGTAGTCGGCCTCACAGACAAAGCCCAGGAGCACCTGCACAGGAGGAAGCTTGTCACTTCGGGGTGTAGGGACCCCACAGCGCCCAGGGCTCCCCCATCTCTGTACCCACCATCTCCTGAGCCACCTCCTCTGCCACATCCTTGTAAAGCTCAAAGAGGAACTCGATGGCGCTGTTGTCCTTGTATTTGCCATGCAGCTTCTTTGTGTCATCCATGCGCAGCCAGAGCTTGAGCCCAGGCTTGACTCCATCATCCTCCTCAGCCAGCTCCACATGCACCCCTGTGTCCTCCTGGAAGAAGGAATGCTCCAGCAGGTCCTGGATGGTGTACCTGCAGAGGGCACAGCTCAGTGCAGGTTCGGGGCCAGGGGGAGTGCAGGCTCCCACCCTGGCCCTGCTCTGCCCCCACCTCTCGTTCTTGTCCATGCGGATGCAGCCTTCAATGATCTCCTTCAGCTCTGGCACCTTCACCTTGTAGAAGCTGCTGGGCTTCAGGCCCTGGGGGTAATGAGAGAGAGCACCTCCTGTGCCAACCCCACCACAGCATGGGGCTCTGAGGCCCAGGGAACAACCAACCCAGGGCCCCATGAGCTCTGCAGTGGCTCCTGCAGCCTGGCCACTGTGTGCCTGCAAGGGCCAGGATGCCCCAGGGCTCTGAGTTTCCACTCCACCAGGCAGCCGCTGGCAGGAGCCGGCTGTGACCAGTCAGGGCAGCTGCAGTGCCCCAGGCCAGGGTGACCAAGCAGACTGCTCCTGTTCCACCCCATTAACATGCTGGCAGTGGCTGGTACAGAGCCAGGGATGTGGGGTCTGGCCAAGCCATGGCCCCACCACCACCACCACCACCCACAGCTCCACGGCCTGGCAGAGCAACCCCTCACTGCCCAGACTATCTTTAGCCACTCACACAACCTGCACAGTGACACATTTTGACAGCAGCAAGGCCTGACAGCCCCAGCTGACCATCCCCCCAGCCCTTTGTGGGATCAGCCAGCAGTACCGCCCGCAGCTGGAGCCAGGGCCTCACCGAGGTGACCTTGCGGTAGATCTGGGCGGCATTCTGGCACTCAGAGTAGGGGTACTCCGAGGTGGCCATCTCCAGCATGCACATCCCGAAGGCGTAGACATCCACTGCCTCGTCGTACTTCTCCTCATACATCTCCGGTGCCATGAACTCGGGGGTGCCTGGAGGCAGCAGCAGAGCTCAGGACCCCTGGGGTGCCCATCCCCTGCAGCCCCCACAGCTCCCACGGGCCTGGACCCACCTATGACACTCTTGGCAAAGGAGGCTCGCTTGAGTGTGGCCAGGCCCAGGTCCCCAATCTTGACTGAGCCCGTGGGGCCCGTGATGAAGATGTTGTCACACTTGAGGTCGCGGTGGATGATGGGGGGCGAGCGAGTGTGCAGGAAATGCAGACCCTTGAGGATCTGCCGGCTCCAGCGTTGCAGCACCTTCAGCTTCATCTCTTTAAAGCGCTTCAAATACCTGCCAGGGACCAACAGGGCTCAGACTTGTGGGGCTCGGACTCATGCCCCAGCCTTGGCTCCAGCCCGCCCTCCTCCCATTGCCATGCCAAGCCCATCCGGACTCAGATGATCACACAGGGCAAGCAACAAAGAGCAT
Organism: Donacobius atricapilla; assembly: GCA_013397315.1. Lineage (NCBI taxonomy): Eukaryota > Metazoa > Chordata > Aves > Passeriformes > Mimidae > Donacobius > Donacobius atricapilla. The sequence goes on along the minus strand of WBMY01003237.1, from coordinate 61,274 downwards.
CTCAGCAGGCACCCGGTTCCCTCCCCTGCACGCCCCAATCACGTTTTCAGGGTGCCAGACGTCATGAGTTCTGTGACCAGCACGATGCAGATCTGGCCTTTGATAGTTGACTTCCAGGAGTCGTAGAAGCGGACGATGTTGGGATGCTGCAGCCCCTTCAGCATCTCCACCTCCTCACTGAAGCGCTGCCGCTCGGTCTTCGACAGCTTCCGTGTCTGTGGGAGCCAGTGAGCGTGTGAGGAGGGCACATGGGATCCTGCCCTCTGGGCACAGGGAGGTGCCCTGGCTACAACAGACCCTCATGTCCCCGCCTCCACCCCTATATGCAAGGCAGAGGAGACTTCTGTGGCCCCAGCACAGTGCTCGGGTCAGACCTGCTGTCCCCCAGCACTGTGGCACACACACGGCTGGGGCCACCCTGGCCCGTGGTCCCACACCAGCCCACCACTCTGGGTGGGTGCACAACAGACAGGGAACCGAAGAACCCATGCAGTTCCCCTGTGCTGGGGCCACCCGTCCTCACTCCCCTCACCCAGCCCCCAGCTGGAGCCCACCACGCTGCCTCAGGACAGAGAACCCCAGCCTGCAGCTGGAGGGGACGTGGGGGCTCTGCAGAAGCTGCTGCCATCCTGCCCTGTGCAGACCCGATGGCCATGGCACTTCTGCCCCCACTGGGGCACCATCAGCACTGGGCTCTGTGTGGCCGGGTGCTGGGCCAGCCTCAATGAGGCCTTTGTTGGGGAAAGAAGGCGGGGGAGGCTCCAGCCCAGGTTTTTCCATGTTCCTCCTGCTCGAGTTAATTAAAGTGGAAACACAAGCCGAGGGTGCTGACTGCAGCTGGGGCGGGGGCCAGCAGAGGGGACAGCCCCCTCATCCAGAAGGGACACAGCCCCAGGGTGCAGGAAGAGGGGAGCTGACCAGCCAGAGCTAGAGGAGCCAGGTCCACCCCCGAGTGCGGCAGCTGTGAGTGCTCAGCCCTGGGCAGGAGCAGGAGCAGTGACAACTCCACCACAGCCTGGGGTCCTGCAGAGCTCAGCTGCTGCAGAGCCTGGGGGCCTCCAAGCTAGGACCCCCACCCAGCCCACATTCGGAGGGCAAGGAAACTGGAGCTGCCACAGAACTCCCACCACCAGTGCTGCCAGAGCTGTGCTCAGCCTCTTGGCCAGTGGCCACCATCCATCAATCCCGTCAGCTTTCGTAATATTTTCATTGCATCACAGGCGGCCCCATGGCTTGGCTGGAGCTGCTCCATAATCCCCCTGCATTTAATACATGCTCAGGGACAGGCTCAGCCCAGACGAGAACCTGAGCCTGCTGCAGCAGCATGAATGGGACCTTTCATATGGAAGGAGGAAAACATCACCCGAGCCCCTGCATGGCCAGCAGCACACACCAGCTTCCCTCTGCCCAGTGCCACAGCCACCATCACCCCTCTGGCCCCCTCCTCCCCACCAAGAGGTGTCCAGGGGCTTCACTGCACCCCACAAACCTGCCAGGGCATGAGGAAGCTGACATGGGCTGTGAACGGGGGCAGGTGGGGAGTGATGGGTGGCCACAGCTCTCCCACCTCAGTGAGAGTGGACCCCAGCTGGAGCAGTTGTGCCAGCACAGCCCTCACTGTGCCATGCCCAGTTCCGGGCAGAACCCCAGCACAAGGCTACCTCTCCCAGAGTGCCTGGAGTAAGGTCTGGGGGGAGCCAAGCATGTCCCCCAAGCCTGTGCCAGGGCTGCTAGGCTCGCATGGCATCGTTCCTTCCACATGACCAAAGTGGCAGCAGCTCCCACTCCTGTGCATGCTGATATTCTCCCTGTTGAGTGTGGGCATCACAGCCCAACCTGGCCACAGCCTGGCAGGAGGAAGGGCAGGGCAGACAGGCCTGCCAGCACAGACACGGGCACACCATGTCCTCTCCTAACAGCACCCGCACAGGGTGGAGGACGATGCTGGGGGTGGTGGCAGGGGGACCAGGAGGAGCTGTGTGGCAATGGTCCAGCCCATCCTGTGAGCCAGGAGCTGGCTGCCGAGGAGCCCAGCACAGCCAACACCAGGAGCTGAGGCCAGTGCAGGAGTAGGGAGGGTGGGGCTGAGGGGCCGAGGATGGCTGTTGTCTCTGCGGCAGGAGGCTGTCCCCCAGCCTGGCAGCGCTGCTGCTGCTGCTCAGTGCACTCTGCAGCACTCACAGGGCTCTCCCAACCCCGCAGCCCTCGGCTGTCCTGCTCCTGCAGCCCCAAAGGCCCTGGCTGTGCACTGACACTTGCACTTTGGAGGGACATTCAGAGGAGCACCATGGTGGGGCACAGAGCCAGCACTGGAAATTGCCCAACACTCTCCCTCCAGCCATGTCCACAGCCACAGCAACGTCCCAAGCCCCCAGAAGAGGAGCCAGCTCTCTGTCAGCAGTGGGTGCCAGCACCTCACTGCTCTCCCTGTGGGTCTGCCCTGCTGAGCAGGAGCTTGTGCGTGCTCACAGCCGTGTGAGCGCACACACAAGGTGCCCTGCTGCAGCCCCGGGGCTGCTGGCTAAGTTTACCTGCCCAACCCAGGTGCCAGAGCCAGGGGAGGCACAGCAGTGCCCGCTGCCCAGAATGCTCTTGCCCACTGAGGAACCCCAAGGGGTTCCACAGGAAAATCGCACAGTCAGGTATTTACAGCCCGACCCCACTCTGGGCCTCTGGTTTCCTCCCTGCTTCCTCTTTCCCCACTGCCCGCAGCACCTATGACAGAAATAGTGCCAGGCTAAAGCTGGAAAGCACAAACAGTGGGGCTGTGGATATGGGCGGGAGGCACAGACAGACAGACACTGCGTTCAGGAGAGGGGACAGGGATGGGCAGGTCCCCAGAGGGGTCTCACAGGAAGGCAGAAGACAGGCAAAAGCAGCCTCTAGTTCTCCAGGCTCTGAGGAGGGAAGGACAGGGCAAGGACAGTAGGGAGAGCTGGAGTTTGGGATTGGGATCCATCACAGCAGCTGCACCAGGTTCTCTGGTGCAGAACAGGTCAGGCCTGAGGTTAAGTATTCCTTTGGAATTGAAAGGCAATAGAAGGAGAATTGTAAGTGCACACGACAAAGCTATTTTTAAAATGGCAGAACCACAACCATTTTTATTTGTGGTTCCAAATCCCGTATTTGTGTCACAGTGTCCAATTCTTTGCATGATTGCTGAAAAAAACAAACTTCTAAATGTCTGCGTCTGTGCTCTTAGCCCCTTGTGGGACACAGATTTGGGTACAAGAGACACTGGATAAAGAGCAGTCAGTGGAATGGAGCCAAATACTGGGTGGGGAGGGGAGAGGGCTGGGGCAGAAGGGTTGCAGAGGCAGGCACGGGGTGGGAGCAGGGACCTGGCTGCATTCCCGTGGGAGGGTGCAGGCCAAGAGGGGTCAGGTCTGCCAGGTCTTCCAACACCATGGGATGCTCACAGGAGGGTCCCTGGCAGGAGCTCAGCTTGGACCCCAGCCTCTCCACAACCACCCCCAGGGGACAGGTGAGTGGCTTCTGCCACTCCTGCCTGGATGGCTCACAGGACCAGCAGTGGGGCCAGCATGTGCCTGCTGGACTGGGACACAGAAGCATTTTGCTTCCCAGCTCCCTTTTCCCCTCCACCTGAGATGGTGCAGGCTCATCCCCTCGCAAGACACCAGCACTGCCTGCAGAAAGCCACAGGGAAGAGCAGGGTGCAGGGAACAAGACACGCTGCCAGCCCTGCTGTGCATGCCAGGCCCCAGGGCAGGGGAGCTGGAGCATGGCTGTGACATGGGGCTGAGACCCACAGGCAGGGACATGAAGCCAGCGGAGTGGGAAGCACTGGGGACAGCTGACTCATCCAGAGAAGGAAGGTCCTGGGCTCTGCAAGGAGAGCCTGTTCCAATCAGTGGTTGCCACCTGAAGGGACACAGGACTCAAGAAAGCTCAGGGGCATTTGGACAGAGCTGTGGGGCTTTGTTAGGGCAGAACTGAGCTGGCTCTGAACTGAACTCTCAACAACTGAAGCAATTGTGCAACCCATGGGGTTGGGGGAAAAATCTTCACTTTCCTCAACAAGAGGCCACAGTCAGCCCCTCTAGAAACAACCTGCCAGTCTCTCAGGATTTCTTCTTCTTCTGCTGGGCTGCAACCACCCAAAGGACCCAGCCCAGCCAGCTACCTGCAACTGCACTGAGCTTTTAGGAATAAGACAACAAACTCGCAAGACACGTTTTTCTGTGTCAACAAGGACTTGGACCTTCCCACCACAGCAGCCATCCCAGGAGCCTGTGGGAGACTTTGGACTTCACCAAAGCCCCTCCCCAGGGGCTCTAAGGAGAAAAGACAGCCCCACAACACAGATCTCCCTGAGCACCTCCATGGACAAGATCAGGCTCCTCAAAAGCACTTGAGTGGGCAAAGGCAGTGTGGAGGCAACACTATCACCACCGCTCTCAGCATCCTGCTGTCAGGCTGCAGGACAGCCAAGGAGATGGAGGAGTGTGGCAGCAGAGAGGAGATGGGGACGCTCCTCAGAGACCTGGAACCACAGGTCCAGCTGCTTCCAGCAGAGGGGCCCTGGCAGCATCACAGAAACCACACACAGGTGACCATGTACACTACTTCAACCAAGGTCAAGCAGGCAGAGAGCACCAAGGTCGTGTCGTACCCTGCTGCCAGCTGACAGCCAGCCCCAGCTCGCTGCAGGCACGTCCCCCAGAGCACACCAAGGGCTATTGGAGCAAACCTCGGAGGCAGCTCCAGCACAAACACAGGCAGGCATGCAGAGAGGGCACTGCTGCCCTCGCTGCGCTCCTGGAGGGAAAGCTGTGAGCTGGTGAGCATCAGAAAGACAGTGGGATGCTCAGCCCCAGATCCACCTGTAAAGTGGTAAAGTGCCAGAGCAGGGACTGGCATCGAGAACATGGGCACCCTGGCATGCCCCATAGTGCAGGCAGCAAGAAAGCAAATGCAAAACAGCATGTGATGAGCTCCTGCTCAGGAGCCAGGAGCGGCAGCAGTAAGCAGGAGTCTGGGTCCGGGCCAACAGACCCACGAGGCACCGAGGCACTGGCAGTGATGGGCACAGTGCGAGGCAGCGAGGGGAGCCCGCAGGCAGCTGCAGGTCCCTGCCCTGCCCCGCCGCTGTGGCCCGACTGCAGTGGGGCACCACGGTGCAGGAGCAGAGGCTCGGGGGTGCCTGCCCTCGCCGGCACAGGCTCCAGCCCGGGGAGGTGGTGCCCCGTGGGTCCCACACAGCACCCAGGCAGGCAGCAGTGGGGCAGGAGGATCAGGGCCGGGGAGGGCTGCACACGCCAGGAAAACTGGACGGAAGAGGGTCCAAGTGCCTCTCTCGAGCCCCTTGCCCCGGGGCGGGGGCCTGTGGGTGCGGGCAGGTAGGGGCCGAGGCGCTGGCAGGGGCCGTACCTGCAGCTCGCACCAGGCCACCTCCACGGTGGTCTCCGTGTCCAGCCCCTTGTAGACGGTCTTGAAGGAGCCGCGGCCGATCTCGATGTCGAACTTGAGGAACCGGCCGTCGGGGGAGGTGGCGACAGCCCGCGTCTCCACCTCCTCGCTCTCCGTCTCCTCGGGTTCCCGGAGCCCGACAGCGGGCGGCGGCGACCCCCCGCGCACCCCGTCCGGCGCTGGGTACCCCAGCAGCTCCAGCTCGGCCGAGCTCCGCCGGTTGAAGCGGGAGGAAGCACGTCGGGAATCGCGCAGCGAGGGCCGCCGGCTGCGGCTACGGTGCGGGGCCCGTCCGGGGAGCCCTGGACCCGGCTCCGGCTCCGGCGCGGAGCCGCTGTCCGCCCGCTCCGCCTCGGGATGGGACATGGCTCCGGCAGCGGCGGGCTCGGCCGCCAGCATCGACTCTAGCCCGACGCGGGC
>WBMY01003237.1:42281-55376 GCA_013397315.1 Donacobius atricapilla | reverse complement strand
CGCCCAGCGCTGCAGCTGCAGACGCGGGCAGCGAGCAAAGGGCGAGCGCCCCGCGCCCCGGCACCGCTGCCGACCACGCCGGGATGTCCCCCGCCAGCCGGGGGTCAGCGCCTGGCGCCCACCCCCATCCGCGCTGCCGCCACTGCCCCAGGGGTTCCTTGCTGTCCCCTCCCCGCAGGACAGCCCCTTCCCTGCCGCCACCCCCGTGGGGCTCCGGGGCTGCTGTGACTAACGCAGCCGGAGCCGGCACGTAGGAACGTCCCTGGTTTAAACATTTCCTCGGAGTTTCTGACTCTGGTGCCGGAGCAGTGTGTCCTGGAACAGCCGAGTCCCACTGCCGGGACGCGAGTTCCCCCTCACGCTGCCCCAGACAATCCCGCTCGGGTTCACTACGGTCCGAAATCCTGAAATTGGGGTCACGCAAATAGGAAGAGTCCAAGGTGTGTGTCAGCCCCGCGGGAGCCAACAGCCAGACAAGAGCGTGTTGTCCCTCCACGCTGAAGGAGAAGGTTGTTCTGCCGGTGAGGCTGTTTACACAAAACACAAAGCAATTGAGGCCGCCGCTAATTTCTTTTCCCTGAGGTCAGACTGTTTCTACTCAACGATACCGGAAACATTAAGGAGTGGATCGACAAGAGAACACAGTCATGGTCTCCTAAACGCCAAGCTGGCAGCCGCAGGGTGACGCCAGGTGACAGGGGCTGCTGACCTGCAGTTCGGCTGTGGCCACGTCCCGCACGGCTGCTCCCCACAACTCCCCACTGGCCAAGGAGGAGAGGCAGGGACAAGCATTTAATGAAAAGTTCCTGCCTACCTGTGTCACACTGCTGCTCTCTGCTCTGCTAACCCCCACTCGACCCAGCTCTTCCTGCCCGAAGCTTCCTCCCCAGCACCAGAGGAGCCAGGTACCTCCTTCCCAACAAGGAGTTTGAGGGATGCCTCCCTGCTGAGAGCTGCTCAAGCAGTACTGGCAGGTGAGCAGGGAGCAGCAACCACGTCCCCACTCAGCCCTGCACTCCTTGGAGCATGTGAGGGGCACGGTCCCAGGTGAACAACCAGTGCTGGCAGAACACCATGTCCTGCACCAGCCCCCCCAGGGCTCTGCCTGTTGCTGGGGCACGGGGTGCCCCATGACCACTGGAGCCAAAAGGCCAAGGCTGACAGGCCACAAGTGCAGTGCTTGCATTGACCCTGATGTGGGTGTCTTGGGTTGTAAGATGCAACGTGGTTTGACTCAGCTGTGTTAAACAACGCTCTGTTCAGGAGAACCTTGCCCAGAACCTGCCTAATTAGCATTGCCAGGAAGGGGGCCATGCTGCCCAAGGTGCTGTAGGTTGACTCTGTAGCTGCCCCCACACGGGGGTCCCTGCCAGGGCCCGTGCACTGCCCAGGCCCAGGAACACAGACCAGGCTGGCAGGGAGCCCCAGCTCTCCAAGAGACACAGGGCTAGGGATCTCAGCTTGGTCCCTGGCAGGCTCATGTCTCCTTATCAAGGGTTTCCATCGTGAAATGAGATGCCTTGGAAGATCCCAGAGGAGCAGGGGAGTATCCCAGTCCAGTGAGGCCCCTGCAGACAGGAGAGGAAATTAGGGGTGAAGTTTACTCCAACTGCTGCCCTCCCACACCCCCCTTGTGAGTGGTCTTAGAGATTCCCTAAACAATACCCCCAAATGCCACTCCACACCAAAAGTTGGTAGGGAGGAGGCAGCTCAGGCAGGGGAACAGGTCCTCTCCTGACCTGTCAAGGAATACCAATCTGCAGCCAGCTTGGAGTGAAACCAGAAGGCTCCTGTTCCACAATCAGGCGCCCACTGCAGCTCCCCAGCGTTATCAGGGTGACATTTCTGGGCTGCAGGTGCCAGTGCCAGCCTTCGCTTTGAGGAACCGCCACAATCAGGGAACATAACCCATTTCTTGCCTGCATTTGGCTGCCAGAAAGAGTACAGGGGACTGTGTAATCGCTCTCCTTGGAATTAGATCATGAATCAGAGCCCTGCTCAGCTCCAGGCTCCACCAAGCCCTGCCAGGAATTGTCCATTCTCATCCTGGAACTTGAGACAGGATCACAGAGGGGCCAGGATGAGTCTGGATGAAGGGGATGCACAGCTGGGGCTGCACTGCACAGGATGCCTGTCCCAGGGTGGGTCCAGGGACATCGAGGGCTTCTTTCACTCTTGGCTTCACCACCCCATACCCATGGGACCTTCCATGTCTCTCACCCTAACCCATGTGAGTTCAGGGAGGTGGAGATGGCACCCAAACCTCAGCTGTGGCTGTAACCCTGAGCAGATCACTGCAGAGGATTTCCACAGCCCAGAGGCACAGATGGGACCTGCCTGCACATTTATCCCAACATATAAAGTTATCAGACTGAAACAGTTCTTGCTCCTAAGCAGCAGCGTTAAAAAAAAACCTCTCTTGGAATCTTTCTTCCTTGACCAGTGGGATCCGAGTGGGCCCAGCCTGATAGTGCCTTATCTTGGCACCAGCCCCTCTGAGCTCTGCCTCACCCTGGCCAGCAAGCCCTAATCACCACGGCCAGACATGGCAAGGGCTCCCTTCCCCCCACCCCAAACCACCCTGAGCCACCTCCTCCAGCGAGCCCCTCCCCAGGGCTGTGTGGTTGGACTGGACAGCGCCTCAGCAGACGGACATCTGCTCCCCCCAGGGCGGCAGCACCAGCCAGCAGCAGCAGCTCCACTCCCAGGACCCATCCCATGGCCTCAGCAGTGGCACCTCTCTACAGCAGCACTGCCCAGCCCAGGGAAGCTGGTCCCACAGGGTCCCCACAGGCACGGCTGGTTGTGGCCTCTGGTAACCAGCCCAGAGGGTGTGGAAAAGGAATTTCACACAGTGTCCGCTCTGCAGAGGGGACGTACTCTTCCTCCTCCTCCTCCCCACCTCACTGAGTAAGCAACTAAATAAGAAGCTGAAAAAGAGAAGGGAATTGCTGCCAGGAGTGCCTTGGAATGAAAAGCTGGTTTTAGGCTTATCTAATGTCACATCAGCCATTTCCTAAGAAGGGAGCAAATTTAATTAAGAACACAGACTCCCTCAAGGACAGCCAGGTTACATACGGCCCTCCCAGCTCAGAACACAGTGCTGGGAGGTCGGCATCATGCACACAGGCAGCAAGAACAGACACTCCGGGCCCAGCTGCTGAAGGCTCATTGTTTGGGATCAAATGCAGGCGCCTTCAGACACAGCACCCTGGCTCTCTCTGCAGGGGTACAAGAGCAGCAGGGCAGACAGAGCAACCACAGAGGGAAGGGGCAATGAGACCAATGAGTATGGGGAGGAAAGGGGAAGCAGATCTTGGACATGGACATGGAAACAAACCCAGGGCAGACACTGGGAGGACATGAATCCTACACAGAGACTGGTGGCTGCAGGCATAAAGGGATTATCCCTGATCAAGCAGAGCTCTGGGTTGGGCAGAGCCTGTGCCAGTTGTGGGGACAGATGCACTGCACAGCTCACGGCACATGCCATGGCACAGCCTTTGCTGCTGGGTTTGCTCAGCACCATCAGGGCATGGCAGGACCATGACAGAGTTTGTGGGGTGATGGTCCTCAGAAAGGAGACCACACCAGCCCATCGTGTCAGTGACTCGCCACAAGCACTGCTGGTGCCTTTGCTCAGCAGAGAAGTGCTGGCACTCAGGAATTCCTCCACAGCATTGTTGAGCCTGGATGGAGAGAAAGCCTGAGCTCCAGCCACAGTTCCAGAGCACACACGAGGACAGTACATCCCACAAAGTTCAGGTCAATGGGCTTCTACTACAAAACAAGTTTTTACATTGCACAGCCCCTAGACTCCAGCATCTCCCCTACACAGAGAATTCCTCAACACTAACATCAGCTGTCAGCAGCAGGTGAGCCAGTGCCAGGCTGTCCCCCAACACCAGACAGGGGCAGACAGTGGCAGCCTGTGGGGTGCAAGTGCCATCTCCTCTGCTGGACCCTCAGACTGACCACATCGATCTGACCAGAGGTCAGCATTGCCTCCAACCTCTGCCAGTGACATGCACACAACGATCAGGGAAAGGTGATCCTGTCCCAGCACAGCCATCTGCTTCCCCAGGACTGCGACTGCACCTGGGCCATGGTTTCTGACAAGTTGGGGACTTGGCTATCAGCACTGAGAGCCTAAAGCTGAGTCATCCCTCTCCCAGCCACAGCAGTATGGAGCTTACCCCATCACCTCTGCACAAACCCAGGGGCTTCCAGCAGGCTGCACATGTAAATCTGAAGTAAATGTTGTCCTGAGAAGGGCAGCAAGGGCCCCCACAGGCCACAACTCTGCCAAGAGGAGAAACGCACTTATGCTGCAGCTTCCCACCCTGGAACCACTGCATTTCCCTGGGCCAGCAAGGAAATATGACTGAAGGGCAAAAATCTGGTCACTGCTGTTTTGTTTCTGATGGAAAAATAAAGATATATGAAAACAGCCAGACTGCTCTATAAATACATCTCATTTTAATCACCTGAAATTAGTTCCCTGGCTTCCTCCAGCCTGCTTGGCAGCAAGTGCATTTCCTTCTGCCACTGAGGGCTTCCACAGTGTAGCAATAATGGCCAGTCCAGTCCCCACCTCCTGCCTCACCCCCGGCATTGCAGCAGGACAGCAGGACCCAGGCAGTGCCTGGCAGGGGGGCCCTTTGAAGCCAAGCTTGATCAGCCAGCTGTGACTGCTTTGAGGCCATCACAGGAACAAGGACCAGCAGCAGTCCAGTTTCACTTCTGGGTGGTCCCTCTCAGAACTGCCTAGAGCAGCTTTAGCCTCTCAAACACATCAACAGGGAGAACAGACAGACAGAGGATCTCGGGATATTCCTAAGTCTTTGGAAGGGTTCGCAGACTCATCTCGCCCCAAGAAATCCCAAGATGCAGCTACTTGCAGTCCCAGTTTGAAGCCAGGCCCAGAGAGCAACACTTGGCAGCAAGACCCGAGACTGCAGTGGGGAAGGGAAGGAGGCTCCTGTCAGAAGAACTTGACGCCTCGGCCATCATCCAGCGTGATAATTTCAGCCTTGTGCTCCTGCTGCAAGGCTTGCAGGGCTCGGAGCAGTGTAGCCTCATCCAAGCCGTGAAACTCTAGGGAAGAATAACAGGGAAAAAAAAAATAGCAGGAAACAAACAGGCTTGTGAAGTCCAGGGACTGCGGGCAGTGATGCTGAGGGCTCTGAAGAGCATCATAACACTACAGCAAATCCAGAGTCATGGCTAGACTGACAGCCTCATCATCTCTGCTTTGGGAACAGAGCCTAAAGGTCATCAGACAGCAGGGATGAGTCACAGCAGCCTGTAATGCAGAGTAGGATCTTGTCTTGAAAACAAAACACCCCTCACCACACCAGATAAAATGCTAGGCACTGGAGAAGTGAAAATCCAATTACAGTGCAGGATGTTCCTGCAAAGTGATAAAAGCCTGTGGAGCAGCATGTGCCAATGGTGGGAAAGGGTGAGTTTGCATCTGAGATTTCAAAATATTTAATCCACAAAACTGTAATCTAACAATCAAGTGTTTACATGCTCCAATCCAGTATGCTCTGAAAACCTGCTCCAGAACATGAGCCCCCAACTTTACCTTCATTCTCTGTATCGTCTCCACTGGCCAGTTCATACAGTGTGAACACAGAGTTGGTCAGGCCATTCCTTGACACCTGGAAATATGAAGGCAATATAGCAAATCTTGTCCATACGGCTGAACATCCTTGTCTGATCTCTCACACACCCTGGAGCGTGTAACACAGCACTTGACAAGCAGAAGCACCCTGGACACACACTGGGGCAGAAAGGTCAGGAGGTGCAGCCTGAGGGAATGAAGACAGCTCCTCTTCTGCCGCTCTGCTCTTCCTGCCTGTGTGTTTCACAGTGAGGACTTGGGCCATACCGAGGCCAGGCAGCAATGCTGCCCTGTCCTCACCACAGGACACCCAGTGGCACCGAGGGTTGACAACACCAGCTGCTCATGCTGCGGCTCACAGCAAGTGACAAGCTGCTAGTAAGTCCTCACCTCTCTGCAACAGAGAGAACTGCAAGGAGAAAGGTAAAAGCAGTGAGGAAGCAAGCAGTGGTCTTTGCCAAAGGGCAGCCAGGACTCCCTGTCCTCATGGACACAGCCTGGTCTTGGTGTGCAGGCCCCAAGCTCTCACCCATTGGTAGATGAGCTTTCCCCATTCTTCTGGTCTCTTCCACATGATCAGAAAGCTGGTTTTGTTCTTATCTAACCATTCCAGGTTCCCTAGAAACAATAGGAAACAGGGATTGAAGCACAGCACAAGCCAGAAATAAGGCTCAAACATGCAGATTTCAGGACATGTGCCAAACACTGCATGCAGAGGCAGCCTCACTGACCATTCCCTGCTCTACAGTTCATGCAGACTTCCTAAATATTGCCGTCTCTACAGAAAATGATTTCTCTGTCAGGCTCTCTCTTCCCTGCGCAGCTAAATCTGCCTGCAAAGGCAGGCCTGTGTCCCGCGGAGCCGCGGGCAGGCCCGGGCGGAGAAGCTGATCCCGGCGGGGCCCAGCCCCCACCTGCGGGACGGGCAGGCCCCGGCCCGGGGACAGAGCTGCCCAGGGCCTGCTGCCCTCCCTGCCCTGCGGTCCGCGGGTCGGGCACGGGCCGCGGCCAGGAGCACGGACGGACGAGGCACCCACCGTTCTTGCGGAGCTCCTCCAGCACCACCTGGATGGATTCCAGCGACAGCTTCCCTGGGCGCGGGTTAAGGANCCCGCCCCGCTTCCGGCCCGGCCGCGGGCCCCGCCCCTGACAACAAGGCCCGCCCCCATGGGACCGCGCCCTCCCGTTGTGCCACGCCCCTTGGTGAGGACCACGCCCTCGTCCACCAGACCACGCCCGTCGCCCCGCCCCTCCCGGACGGCGGCGGCCCCGGGGGTGCCCAGTGTTGGTCCCGGTGTCCCGCGGGGAGCGTTCCCTACGGCAAGAAGCCGCTGGCAGCCCCGTGCAGGAGGGCGCTGGCGGTAGGAGCTGGCCCAGGCCGGGGCCGTGGAAGGATCGAGCAGCCGAAGAACCAACGCCAGGCGTGGGGGGAGAAGCGTTTAATCCCGGGCCGCAGGGTGGGGGAAGGCGCAGGAGGAACCGGCCGCCTCAGCAGCGCGGGTTGGTGGCCCCGAGAGCCCACTGGGCGGTTCGGGTGGTCGGGCAGCCCCGCAGCCGGAGGTCCATGCCCCGACGCGGGACGGGAGCACAGGTCTAGGCCTGCGCCTTGCCGTCCTTGCTGCGCCAGATGACCAGGGTGACAAGGAAGGGGATGAGGCAGATGGGTGCCATGATCATGGCCAGGAGCACATCTTCGGGCGGGTCGAAGTACACTGGGTGCTCCAGGGTGCAGTTGTGGAAGTAGCGGTGATGGCTCTGGAAGATGTACTGCTCTGCCAGTGCGTTGGGGTAGCTGTAGTTCAGGCGCTCGGCCCAGTACTCCAGGCAGCCCTGCAGCTCGCTGTAGGGCCTGGGGAGAGTGCAGGGACATCGGCAGGGGATGGGACACCAGAGGCACAGACCCCAGACCAGCACTACCCTCCTGGACTGTCCAGCCTCTGCGCCCTGCTACTAGAGGGGGACGTCCTGCTGTCCCATACCTGCTGATGACTTTCCACTCGCACAACTCCGATGTCGTCACATTCCTCATCAGGTCGACGAAGTAATCCCAGCACTGCTGTGTGATGTCGGTGTAATTCCCCTCTGTGAGGAAAGGTGCTGAGCACGGGCAGCATGCCTCTGCCCACCGTGCATCCCTGCCTGCCCCTGCTGCCAGGTGACACCTGGCATCTGGAGCCCTGCCCAGGCCACTGGGAGAGACGTCAGCACAGTGAGGGATGCACCACACAGCAGCCCTGGGATGCTGCCTGGAGCCTGCAGCATCCCAGGGCAATGCCAGGGGCATAGAGGGAGGGCAGGCTGCTGCTGGCTGCCCCCACTTCATGGCACAGGCCAGCTATTTTTGGGATGGCAAAGGAGGGGTCATTCTGTGGAAGAGGGCCAGCCCTGGCCAGAGCACCGTTTGTCCTACAGTGGCTGCCCGACCCGCACTGAACCCCAACACTCACCTATGGGCTGGGCTGTCCCATTGGACATGGCCATGGGTGGGCTTGTCCCAGCGTCCTGGCCTAAGCTCGTTGTCATGGCGTCCATGTGACAAAGACCAGTCCCCAGGAGCACTGCAAAGGGAGGGACACAGGGTGAGAGGGGACAGAGGGGGAAGGGTGCTAACAGGACTCCATGTGCAGGAGCTGCCCTGGCAGAGGCTGGGTCTATAGGAAATACCTGCTTTTGGGTGTCCCTCAGGGGACACTGGAGCTGGCAGGTGGGGTACAGGGAGCCCAGGTGTGTGCTGGGGCTAGGATGTCCAGCCCCCTGTATGGGCAGGGGCTGTCAGGAGGGGCTAACCAGGCTGCAGGCAGCTTTCTAAAGGTTCGGAGGGGCTGTTTAGGGGCTACAAACCCTGGGCCACGGGCACAGCATGGGGGCAAGCTGGGATCCCCACCCACGGGGAGCCAGCATGGTGCTGCGTGTCAGCCGGACAGGGCTGGGGCAGGAAGAGGAAGCACTGGCCACAGCACGGAACCGCTGGAGAGCTCCGCCACCTGCCATCAGTCCCACACCCAGCACTGCCTGCCAAGGGCGTGGGGCACGTCTCGCCTGGCCCACAGGAGCCTCATGGCTCAAGGAAACTGCCTGATCCATCTTCCACCCCTAGCTGCAGGCCTGTAGTCTGGGGCACTGATGCTGGCTCCGTGCTGAACTGCTGGAATGGGCCCTGCCTGGGCTGCTTGTGGGGAGCTCTGGCACATCTGGGCACTGGCCACGGGGTGTTCCTGGGCTGGTACACTGGCTGTGGTAAGGGCAGCCCACCCTGTCCCGGTCTGTGTCCCTGATGGCCCCATCCAGCCCCCCTGCCTGGGCATGTGTGGTGCTACCGCTCCTGTCCCAGCCCGGGTCTTTGCAGGGCTCCCCGCCAGATCGCGGATCAGCGTGGTGGGAGCTGCCCCACAGCACCTGGTGCTCACCTGCCACTGCCCCCTGGCCATGCTAGCGATGGCTGCCCCCGCTAACCTCAGCTGACCGGCTGGTCCCATCTTGGGATGGGGCGATTCGGCGGGCTGAGCCAAGACCCCGGCCCCAGGCCCCACGAATGGGAGGGTGGCCACGTGTGGGGTGGTTCGGGGTGCGGAGCCCCCCGGGGCCGCGCCCCGCGCACTTACCCCAGAGCAGCAGGAGCCCTTGGGAGAGACGGCCGGAGCTCATGTGCGTACGCGGTGCCATCCTGCCAAAGCCTGCCGGCTAACGACCGGGACAAGGATTTCAATGGAAATAACAGGAAGCAACTCCTTTCCTCTGACAGGGGCAGTTTGACTACAGGAGACGTGTGAAAAATGAGATTGCTCAGTGCTGCTCTGAAGCGGCTCTCCCGGCGGGACCCTGCGCTGTCCCGTGCGGTGCCGGCCCCCGCGGGCATCGCTCCCGCACCCCGGCACCCACGACGCCCGCGCCTCACCCACCGGTTTGGAGGATCCACTCCCTGCACAGCACGTCCAGCGTTAAGAGGCCGCGATTTGTTTACTTGTGTATTTCTCTTTAATCCTGCCTGGGCTGGGTTGTGAAATCCCTCGTCTCCTGCGTGGAGGGCAGACAGCCCAAGCAGCGGGGGGAGTGGACGGGGAAGCATAATGTCCCCGGACGGTGCTGCCGCACGGGAATTGGGGCAGAAGGGGGACCCACGGCCCCAAACCCGCAGTTTCTGGTTCACTCAGGCACCTGCCCCACAGGAGCCACAGCTGGGGCAGCCCCAGCTTCTGCCCGGTTCTGCCCGGCCAAGGAGGGAAGGGTGATGACACAACCTACCCCAGGCATGAGGCCGAGGAGGTGGGGAGAGGGCAGATACTTGGCCGACCCTGCCAGTCCTTGGCCCAGTGCCTTCTTCCTTGCACTGTCCAGCCTGGCGCCTGCTTGACTCTGCCCCCCTTCCTGAAGCAGTTCCTGCCCAGGAGCCCTTGTCTCCCCCACAGAGGGTTACTTCAGCCCGCAGGTCTGCGGCATTCCTACATACGACCTTTCACGCCTGGCCGGGGCAGAGCACAGCCCAAAGTCTCCCCTTTAACAGCCGTCTGCAGGCACGCAGACAGGGACTGGAGTGCAGTGAAGAGCAGCGCGGAGGGACCTTCCCGGCTGTGGATCACACTGGGCTTCAGCTCCCCAGCAAAGGTCCTGGCAGAGCTGTCTGATGCTCCGAGCTGCAGCAGCCACCTTCTGCAGGCGAGTGGCCACATCTGGAAGTCATCCCCAGCACTTCAGTGGTTGCAGGGCTGGAGGCCCTGGTCTCTCTTTCTGGTGGAGCCGGCGGAGCCTCCAGCTGGGTGGCAGGAGCCTCTGCCAGGGAGACACCCAATGATCTCAGCGCGGCCCCAGGGCTGGGACGGCCGCCCCTCTTCTGGGCCGTCCGGAGGGGATGGGCAGGGACAGGACGGTGGCTGCTTGCCAGGGGCCTGGGCTCCCCACCCAGCCTGGCACTCCCAGCGTTCCCTGCCAGCCCCAACTTGGAGTGTCGAGGAAGGGGATGAGCCCACGCAGGGTCAGTTGCCTGGGACTCTTCTCCCAGTGTACCCCCAGGCAGAAGCAGGGATCTGAAGCCCCCATGCCAAGCCTCCCCTCGTGCCATGGGACCCACTCCAACCCCAGAGAATCCAAAACTCCCCATCTCTGCTCTGACCTGTCATCCTCACCCTCATTAGTTGCCAGGACTGGGAGGGAAGGAGGCTGTCGTTTGCCCCTCAAAGACTTGGGGGCATGCAGGAGATGGGCAGCTTCTTCCTGGGATTTGAACCCCTTTCTGGGCTCTGCTGAGTGTGAGGGCAGCTGCAAGGGGCACAAGGCAGCTGAGCCCCTGGCCACAGCCACATGGGGGGCAACTTCCCAGCTTGGGGTGCCTGCTCTCTGTGCAGCTGGTGAAGCATTCAGTGTGGATACACAGGAAAGTGTCAAGGATGGCCCCAGGGCAGGGCAGGAGAGCAGCTGGCCAGCAGCTGGGTGCCACTGGAGAGCTTGCTGTAGGTGCTGTGGAGGGGACAGCATGAGGCCAGCCTGCAGGGCTGGGGACACATCCGTGCAATGGCCCTGCTCCGAGTGCGCATGCGGCACTGCTGGGGCTGATGCCAGTGGCAGCAACTTCCCTTGGGGATGGCCATGAGGGTGGCACGGAAGGGGGCCCAGTAGTAGAGGGAGATCCAGCCCTGGCAGGTGTCCTGGCAGTGAGCTAGCACCACCAGCAGTTCCAGAGACCCTGCGGAGCACCAGACAGAGCCTGGGAAGTTGCCCCACTCCCAGCTCTCCCCCCAAGTGTGGTTTCAGGAGGGCTGTTTGGGATAACCCCTGGACTCTGCCCAGGATGAGGCAGGTACTCTGTTTGTTGTGCAGTCCAATACGCAGCCCTAGGAGTCCCACACTAGGGCTGTCAGGGCTGCCTGTGACTCTGGGGGCCTCAATGGCTCAGCCAAGCCAGGAATGAGCCTCTGAGGCTCCTGCGCGCCCCAGCACAGATTGCATGAATGCACAGATTCTCGTCGAGGTCTGCAGTGAATGAGGAGGACAGCCAGGATGGCAAGAGGGCAGCTCTACTCACCATCCTCATCCAGTAGTCACATGGAAGGACAGACTGTGCCATTGATGGTGGTAGGACCTGTGGGACCATGTGAGGTCCAAGGGGTGCTGGACATTGCCCTGCCAGTGGTAGAGGCCCCCACTATGGCACTGCAGCAGAAGCCAGGGCTGGAGCCACATGGGATATGGCACCAGGGTATTACCTGCATCCTTGAGATCCCCATGCTCAGTGTTCCCATGCCCTGCAGCAGGGAGACACAGGATGCCAGGGCTGCGCAGGCAGGAACAGCCCCAGAGCCCAGTTGGTGGTCCCAGTACATCGGAGACCCCTCCTCCTCCTCCTCCCAGGCTGAGCTGAGCACAGTAGAGGTGAAGGGGCCAAGGGAGCAGGGGGCTCCTGGCTCTGCCTTGGCTTTTGCAGCCTGGAAGAGAAGTTTGTGAGCCAACACCAGCCCTGGGGGCAGAGAAGTGCGTTGCACACCCTGCTCAGAGATCCTCTGAAAGAAGGCCAGGAGGGGCTAAGTGAGCTGTCCCCCAGCACAGCTGCACGTGGACAGAGGAGAGAAATAGGCCAGAGGCCCTTTGGGTACTCGCTGTCTGCCAGACCATGTGCCCAGCCCTCTGGGGCCTCCGTGCGGCACCCCCGGCTGCCTCTGCCTCTGCCGCACCCGCGGGAGCAGAGACAGGAGCAGGCAGCAGAGCAGCCGTAGCCCGGAGAGCATCATCTTCGCGACAGCAGGATCCCTGCGCCCGGACTGGGGCTCCCCCGGGCAAATATCCCGGACCCCGGCCCGTCCCAGCGCTGTCCGCCCGCTCCCGAGCCAGTGTCCGGGAAGGTCGGGGGACGCCGGGCCCCCGCCCCACCTGACTCAGCGGAGCTCCCAGATGCTGGCGGGATGCAGGGCTCCGGGCGCGGGCCGGCCCTGCTCGTCCCCCGCAGTCACCCTGCAGGAGCCGCGGGAAAGGGTGCCCGGGGCAGCCGGCACTCCGCAGCGCGGACGGGGCCCCCGCCGAGGCAGGAGCCAGCTCCGTCCGCTCCCCAGCACCGGGGCCCCCGGGGCAGGAAAGCTGCCGCCAGCAGCCGCTTCCTGCCCGGCGCCGCCACAGGGAGGCCCGGCGGTGGGGCCAGAGGGACCCGGGACCACCGNCCCGGGACCACCGCGACGGCTCGTCGGGGAGCGTGGCCACGCCGGGCAAGGCTGTACCGGGGCCCGGAGGGCGGTGGTACCGGGCGGGAATGGCGCTGTCCCACCAAGCCCTTCCCGCGGGACGAGGTTGGCCCGCAATAGGGGCCGGGAGGGCCCAGGCGCACCGAGAATGGGCGGGCACGGCACCGAGCCGCCACGCTTAACCCATTCCCCGCAGCTGATAGCGGTGTCCTCGAGACTAGAACGGGTCCGCTCCGCCGGGGCAGGGCAAGCCGTGCGCCCCGGTCCCACCGGCACCGGCGGCGCGGGGCGGGGCCTGGGGTG
>WBMY01003237.1:20515-39645 GCA_013397315.1 Donacobius atricapilla | reverse complement strand
TCCTTTCTCTCCTTTTAGGCTCTCTTTGTGGCCAATTTTGCAAAGGTTCATGAAAAGACTCAAATCCTTAATGAAGACTGGAAGAAGCTTCGAGTGCAGCCAGTGCAGCTGATGAAACCAGTCAGTGGGCACCCATTCCTGAAACAGGTGTGCAGAGGAAAAGGTGCAGCAACAGCAAGGGGGGACTGGAACCAAGACTGCAGGAAGCTGTGGGGATATGGATGAATTTTTGTCTGTGTTGTCCTAGGTCAGTGTCAGGCCATGCCTCACACTTCTGGAATACAGAAATGGACAAAAAGTACCCCCAAGGCTTTTTCCTGTGTCCGAGTCCATGGATGAATGTGGGGCTTCTGTGTTTGTCCTGAATTCAGTTTTCCTCAGGCTGTGGCAGCCTCCCAGGATGGTTCCTCACTGATCTTCTCTGTACTTGTATTCCAGTGCACTGTTGAGAGCATTTTCCCAGGATTTTCCAGTCAGACACTGTACATGAGGACTCTGAACACGGTGGCACTGGTGCCCATTATGTACTCCTGGTCCCCTCTTCAGCAGAATTTCATGGTACGTGGGAAGTGCGGGGTCTCAGTGAGGTCAGTGTCGTATTGTTACACAGCTGGGAAGTGGTTCTTCATCCCACTAGTTTCAGGGAACATCTGCTTGAGAGATGATGGAAAATGTTGCTTTAGTTGCTTGTTTTGTAGGATCCCATAAGCCAGCCTTGTGTCCACGCTACCTCACCTAGATAGTCTTTACACATGACTTCTTGACAGAGTCACCATTGCTTCACAGGATTCAAGGAGTAAATATGTTTTTGGAGGGTTTTGTTTGTTCGTGCTTTTTCCTAAGATCTTTATTTCCCTTTATGTGAAGTGTTTTATTTCATAGGCAGGTCCTTTCATTTGTAACTGGGCTCCAATGGGATAGCACTGATGTGTCAGTGATGAGACAACTGAACTTCTGCTGTGCACCATGTTGTTGGCAGGACTGAGGGACCAGAGAAGCCTTGGGCACAGCCCCATTGGGGTCAGCAAACACTGCTTTTCTGCGTTGTGTCTGATCTCTCTTCAGGTGGAGGATGAAACGGTTCTGTGCAATATCCCTTACATGGGCGACGAGGTGAAGGAAGAAGATGAAACTTTCATTGAAGAACTTATTAATAACTATGATGGGAAAGTTCATGGAGAAGAAGGTAACGTGGGAACAGCAAGCTCTGTCCACTCCAGGCCAGGTTGGATGGGGCTTGGAGCAACCTGGTCTAGTGGCCTGTCCATGGCAGGGGTAGAACAAGATGAGCTTTGAGATCCCTTCCAACCCAAACCTTCCTGTGGTTCTGTGATTCAGTCTCTTGGAAATAACATATCCAAGTAGTTCAGAGGTCGAAAGGTGGCAGCAGCAACCAGCTTTTCTGTGGGAGCTCTCAGAGTAGGGAAACAGAATGGTGCCTGCAATTGTCCTTTGCAAGGGCACATTCCTGCCGTTGGATACCTTACTCCGTTTTAATGCCTGGAGTGCTCTGGAGCCAGGGCTCCTGTGTACAGGGATTCACAGGCATCTTCTGGGATGCTGAAAATGTGCTAGAGGGGGAGTAGCTCAGCAACCCTGTTCTGCTGGTTGCCTTAGCCAGGAGTTTAATCAATGAAAAGCACTGCCTGCCCTGTCATAAAATTGCCCAGCGGGGAGGAAGACAGGGAAAACTGCTGTGGCCTGTCCCCAGATTGCTGACAATGATACACCACTACTGACTTTAGTGCTAAAATCACACCTACCCCCAAAAAAATGAGAGAAGGGCTGTGGTGCATAGCAGAACACATTGGCTTGTGGTTTGCCATGGCGAGAAATGAGAAAGAGGGTGGCACTCCCACTTCTGTGTGTTTCAGAAATGATCTCAGGGTCAGTCCTCATCAGTGATGCTGTGTTCCTGGAGCTAGTGAATGCTCTGAATCAGTACTCGGATGAGGAAGAGGAAGGACACAATGATTCTGAGGTGAAACAGGAGGATGGAAAAGAGGAGCTGCCAGTGACAAGGAAAAGAAAGCGAATTGCTGTGGAAGGTGGGTTTGGCCCGCAGAGAAGGGGGGATTATGTTGGTCACGTTTCTGTCCTGCCCTGCCTGAGCACTGAGCGCTGCTCTCCTGCCATCACTGGGTTGTTAATGCGTCGCCAAGAGTAGTTCCAGCTTGACAAGTTCTGTAGCAGAAGGGAAATGGTTTGTTCTCACTGTCCGCTGTGGACAGGAGAAGAAATCATCGTCTTAAAGTGTGGTGAGGAGTAATTTAGATGGGTAATCTGAAAACCCACTTCCTGGTGAGATTAGCAGAGCTGGGTGTTATCTGAGAGGCTGTGGAATGTTTTCAAGTGCTTGTCTGGCAAGCACCTGTCAGGGAAGTGTGGGTGGATCTGTTTCTGTGGGAGGCACGGAGATGGACATTTTCAAATCCCTTCCAGACCTGCTTTCCATGTATTAGTGTTCCTCTTCCCTCTCCTGTGCCACCTGGAGCTCTTGTTGCCTAGAGGAAGCTCTGGTTTGTGGGATTTTCTTGTGTCCTCGATGACCTTCTGAATGCTGATGGGTAATTTTGTCTTTGTCCTTGATCTGTAGTGATACGGGCAGCATAAACACCAACACGTTTGTGGATGTAGAAAAGCATTGTCTGCAAGTTCTGCCCTGGCAGAAATAAATAGTAATAGCATTTAAGAAAAGTTGGTACTTCCAGCAGTACATCGTGCTGCACTGAAAGTGGCCTAGCCACTGCTTCTGGAAATACCTCAGCCTGGTTGCAGGACACAAGGTTTATCTGTTGTTCATGGGATTACATTTCTGTCTTAAAATACAATCCTGAGCATCTCTGGAATTGCTCTGTGCAAGAAGGAAAGACCCATCCACATCAGCTTGGCTGAAGGATTGTGTTTCCTCTTCTTTGTAGGTAACAAGAAGTGTTCCAAGAAGAGGTTCCCCAATGACATGATATTCACTGCTATTTCTTCCATGTTTCCTGAGTATGGCTTCCCAGAGGATATGAAAGAAAGGTAGAAAATCCTTGCACTGGTTGTCTGTTCCCTTTCTCAGCAAGAGTTGAAATGTTTATTTCAAAAAGCTCAGTGCCTGCAGGCTCTGTGGGCAGAGTGTGTTTTGAGTGGGACAAACTGCGGTTTCGCCTTGAGATACCTGGGGCAGAGCCCGATGGGCCCAGATGGTGATGTAGGCATGTAAAGCTGTCACAAATGGGGCAAGCTGTCACAAATGGGTGACAAATCCCTGGGTGTTGGTGTTTGTCCACAGGTACCGGGAGCTCACAGAGGTGTCAGACCCCAACGTGCTGCCGCCACAGTGCACTCCCAACATCGACGGGCCGTGCGCCAAGTCGGTGCAGCGGGAGCAGTCCCTGCACTCCTTCCACACCCTCTTCTGCCGCCGCTGCTTCAAATACGACTGCTTTCTGCATCGTAAGTGCCATCTCAGCCGGACGCTTCCCTAGAGCCCTTTCTCCTCAGTTTTCCTCTGCACACCTTGCTTAGTCTGTGCTGGAGTCTCTGGAGGGTGGTGCCTCATGAGTTTGCAGTGGGGCCGTAGGAGCTGACAGGTGCCCAGAAGCCTTTTGTACAGACGGCTCGGCTCTTTGCTCTCACGGATGGCAGACCGACGTGCGTGGCCGTCCCCTCACCGCGCTCAGCACGCCGCCTCTGAGCTCCCGGCAGTTTGTGCAGTAGTCCTGCAGCCACCAGACTTTGCTCTTGCTTTGCCGAAGCTCGTCAGTGAAAGGCATGAATGTTTCACTGCCAAAGTCTGGACATGCCCCTCTGTGTTTTGTTGCCTCCCTGGAACTTACAGCTTCGTCTTAGTCATGTTCCTGCGGTTGGTCCTGCCAAAGCCTTTTGGATACTGATTAGGTGCTGGACCTGCTGCTCTCCAGGTCCTAACGGCTTCTTTGGGAAGTCACAGGACTTTTTCCAGTGAATTATTTATTAAAAGATATAATATTAATATGATGTGGTCTTTTTGTTTCAGTGTGAAAGCAGATCCTTTTCCTATGGCCTCTCCTTCCCAAGCTGCCTAGTCCCTGTTGTGGGTGGGAGCAGGGTTACCCTGTGGGTCTGGTCACCTCAGGCCCCACTGCCAGGGGAACACTCAGGCACACAGGCTCCTGCCTCCTGTCCCTTGCAGAGTGGGGGGAAACTCTTGGAGAATGCTAATAGATAACTGTTAAAGATAACTGTTACTTTTTCAGCTTTTCATGCTACTCCTAATGTGTACAAAAGAAAGAATAGAGAGACCAAGATTGAGCCAGACCCTTGCGGCGCAGACTGTTTCCTCTGGCTGGTATGTTTCTGTGTCACTGCTTTAGAAACCATGAGAGAAGTGCCCTGGCCAGCTCTGCTCTGCAGAGCTCTGTGGATCTTTTTCACAACTTGGATGATTTTCTCAGAATTAGTTCTGGTCCTTGTTGGATTCAGAGGAGCAAAAGCAGACCTTACCAGATGCATATTATAGCAGATCTCCAACAGAGCCTAATTCCAGAGCTAGCAGATGGGAAATTGTGGGACAGGTGATTTCTCTGGACTCAGTGCAGTGTTAGAGAAATTAAGCCCATGTTAAAAAGAAGCAGAGCGAGACACCAGGAGGACCCAGAGGAGTGGGCTGGGGGTTCAGGGCCAGGGAGCCTCTGCTGACCAGGCAACAATGCCAAAGGGAACAAAGTGGCAACCTGCAATACAAGCAGCTGACAGCGTTTGGCACTTGCTGAAGGGACCACACGTGGCCAGCCTCTTCCACCTGCTCTTGGTGGTGGGAGGACAGGGCTTGTCCCAGGGCCTGTGGAAAAGCCTTCCTGCATTCCCTGGTCATCTGCCACCTGTCTTGTCTTCTGGTCTGCTTGCAGGAAGGAGCCAAGGAGTTTGCTGCACTGCACAACCCCCGATCCAAGTGCTCAGGCCGTCGCCGCCGGCGGCACCACGTGGTGAGCGCGTCCTGCTCCAGCACCCCGGCTGTCACCGAGACCAGGGAGGGCGACAGCGACCGCGACACAGGCAACGAGTGGGCCTCTAGCTCCTCGGGTATGGTGCCAGGCCTGACACAACCCTCTCTGTGTGGGCACTGAGGGCAGGCAGCTCCTCACAGCTGGAATTCTCCCAGACTCCCCTCTGCTTCCTGCACAGCTGGAGAATTTGGAGTTAGCAGTCAGTGTTCCCAGCAAACCTGCGGGACACCAGCCCTGCCCTTGCTGCTGTGGGATTCACTCTCCTCTCCTAGGAAGGAGGAATGTTTGCTAGGCAAAGCAAGAGCTTTGCTGGGACCTGCAAAACCCAGAGCAAGCCCTTGGGTCCTGAGCACTGTCCCTGGCCAGAAGCAGAAGTGTATGGCTGGGAGTGCAGTGCAGGGTTGCAGGCCACTATGGGGGGACCACTGCCCCCCAAAGCCATGATGGCCAAGTGCTGTCTTCCAGGGTGTGTTTGGCTTAACATCTGCCTTTCCTGCCAGAGGCCAACTCCCGCTGTCAAACCCCCACTAAGCAGAAGCTGAGCCCGGCCTCCTCCCAGCTGTTTGCAGTGGAGACGCCGCAGGAGCCTGTGGAGTGGACAGGAGCTGAGGAGTCACTCTTCCGTGTCTTCCATGGCACCTACTTCAACAACTTCTGCTCAATCGCCAGGCTGCTGGGGACAAAGACCTGCAAGCAGGTGGGTGCCCAGAGCAGGCAATGCAGCAGGAAGAGAGGGGCCAGGGCCAGAGCCACTGCCTGTTGGCTTTATTTCTCTGCCACAAACTTCCCCTAGGAAGGTGCCACATCAATGATTTTGGAGCTCAGGGTGTTACTCTGCAGCTGCTTTGGCAGAGTGAGCCCTGTGTGCTGGTTTTGTGGGTTCCTCCCCATGTGCAGTGTCAAAACCAGGTGTGTGAGCACTCGATTTCCAGGCAGGAGGAGGCAGTGTGCCACAGGCAGGAAAATGGGACAGAGCTGCTGCTCTCTGGGCCCAGGCCTGCAAGCCTTGCTGTGCTTACTCACACTCTCCTTATGCTTTTGATAAAACAACTTGAGTGCACTGAACGTGTTTCTTCTTCTTGCTGGTGTTCTTCGGTAGGTCTTTCAGTTTGCAGTGAAGGAATCGCTTATAACAAAACTGCCCACAAATGAGTTAATGAATCCTTCCCAGAAGAAGAAAAGGAAGCACAGGCAAGTGTTGGACAAGCTTGTTTTGTTCTTAAAATGCAACCAGATCCTCTGCTTTTTGTGCCAACGCATTCCTGGTAATCCCCATCTGGCTCCCATCTGTGTGCACGTCCTGCTGTCACATGGGGCTGCTGGTGCTGCTGCTGGGCCCTGGCCCTGGCCCAGCTCCAGGGTTGCTGCACTGGATGGGGGCTCAGTGGCCCTGCAGCCCCAGGCTGAGCTCAAGGATAGGGCAGCACTGGCTGCTGGTCCTGGTGCCACTTCCCTAACAGCAGCCTCAGCTCCCTGACTTGTAACCCACTTTGTGTGTTGATCCCAAATGTGTCCAGTATTATTCTGGCTCTGATTTTTGGCTTAAAGAGATTCTGCTGCAGCTGCATCACTCTCATCTCTCTCCACTTTAGTCTGCTGATCATTAATGCATGAATCTGCCTGGCCCATCTCTGCTGTGCTGGCTGCTGGTGCCGAGCGGCGCTGGCCGGCTCTCCCTGATGTCTAATGCATCCCCTCAACCTTCTCTGCTCCTTTTCCAGGCTGTGGGCTGCGCACTGCAGGAAGATCCAGCTGAAGAAAGGTAGCGTTGGCTGTGGCTGTGTTGTGGGAGGTTTGCAGGGGTTGAGCTCTCCAGCTCTGACGGCTGCAGCGGGATGGCTGTGTCCTGCTCACCAGCCCAGCAGGTCCAGCAGCATGGAGGGGAGTGACTGCCCCTGGCCAGGCTCCTTGGGGTGCCAGGGGCATTGTGGCCATCCCAGTACCTGCTGAGGCTGCATGTGCAGGGTTTGCTGCAGCCAGGGGAGGCTGAGGGCCAGTGTGCAGCCCTGCTGTGGACTGGGCTGTGGTCAGTGAGCGCAGCCACGTGTGTGCCTGTGGGAGCTGGGTGCTGCCAGGCTCCCTGCCCAGTGCAGGCGGATGTGCAGCTTCCACCTCCTCAGCTCCAGCGCCCTGCACTTGCTGCTTTGAAAAGGTTCCTGCAACGTGCAGCTTCCAGTCTTGGCATTTCTCTTCTTGTTCTAGATAATTCACCGACCCAGGTGTACAACTACCAGCCCTGTGACCACCCTGAGCATCCCTGTGACAGCTCCTGCCCTTGCATCATGACTCAGAATTTCTGTGAGAAGTTCTGCCAGTGCAACCCTGACTGTAAGAAGAGGTCCAGGACTATCGGGCAGGAAAGCAGCCAGCTCTCCTGGCACAAAGCACAGGGAGGGTGCAGAGCTGGGACTTGCTGGGGGCCTACTTTATTCTTGCACTTGCTGCTCTGTCTGACCACAGCAGTTCTGTTAGCAGCCTGCTAAAGTCCAAAAGAAAATGGTTCTGTGCTGCCATGCAGCTGTTGACAGCTGAGAGACACTCCTGTTAGTGCTCATCCCTGTGCCTGTATCCTGTGGGTATTGCTGCTGGTCCCCTGTGAGCAGGATGTGCCTCCCGCAGTTAGGGTGGGCATTGGGTCACTGCTCTGCCATGTTTGTTTTTCCTGTCTGGGCTTCCATTCCCAGCTCTGCAATGGAGAAAACAGCCAGACTTTATTCTGCCCCTGCCCAAGACCTGCCAGGGCAAGATCTGGCTGGGGAGGAGCAGTTGGGGCAGAGACCCTGCATGGCCCCTCTCTTCTCTGCCAAAACTCACAGTGCAAATCCATGGTTTGTGTTGCTACAGGTCAGAACCGCTTCCCAGGCTGTCGCTGTAAGACCCAGTGCAACACCAAGCAGTGTCCCTGCTACCTGGCTGTGCGGGAGTGTGACCCAGACCTCTGCCTCACCTGCGGTGCTTCAGAGCACTGGGACTGCAAGGTGGTCTCCTGCAAAAACTGCAGCATCCAGCGAGGCCTCAAAAAGGTATTGACAGCAGTGTGGCAGGGGCTGCCTCAGAGCAGAGGTGACACACAGCTGCTGCTGTGTGTAGGGGGGAACAACTTCCCTGTGGCTGCCAGAGGTCTGGAAAAGAAGGTGCTCTGCCCTGAGCTTCTGCAGCACTTACTCTGGAGTAGGGATTGTGGATGTGAAAGTCAGGAGATGGGAGTTACATGATGAATGGTGAGAGCAATGGGGGGTATAAAGTGACTCTAGAGAAAGATTTAGTCTTGAATTCTGCTGGTCAGAGCAAGGAATTGCTCATTTAAAAAAAAGGGAAATTCAGAGAAAGTTGCAAATTAGTGTGTGTCAGGTCCTCTGCAGCTCCATGTAGGTCTGTAGGGAGCTCTGTGTCACCATAACAAGGGGATGCTGGGTGGGCACTGGCTCCCCTCTGCCCCCATGATCTGTGTGCTGTGAGGTGCTGTACCTGCCAACTCTCCCCATTTCCTTTCATTTTGGTTCCAGCATTTGTTGCTGGCCCCATCAGATGTGGCTGGCTGGGGGACTTTCATCAAGGAGGCTGTGCAGAAGAATGAGTTCATCTCCGAGTACTGTGGGGAGGTCAGTGCTGCTGCCTGTGCTGGGGCTGCTGGCCAGGCACAGGGGGGTTGTGTGTGGTGGGAGAGCTTCCTTTGGCTGCGGGGTCAGCTGCCTTCCCTGGCTCAGCTGTGCCCGTGCGCTCGCCCTGACCAGCTCTGGAGATGGAGCCTTGTGCTGTCTGGGGACACATCTCGGTACCCCTGGCCCTCCACTGTGGAGGAGCGTGTTGTGTGTGTGCTGCTGCCTGAGAGCCCTGCTCTGGCCCTGCCCCATCCCTGGGAGCCCTGACAAGGTCCTGCCCACGAGGTGGGAGGGAGAGCAGGAGGGTATTTCCAGGAGGCAGGCGAGCACCTGACTCAGCCCTCAGCTGCTGAGTCTCAAGGTGATCTCTCTCTACAGCTCATTTCACAGGATGAGGCCGACAGGCGAGGAAAGGTCTACGACAAGTACATGTCCAGCTTCCTCTTCAACCTCAACAATGGTAATTTCCCAAGGTTGCCAGGGCTGCTGGCCAGGCTCAGCCCACCTCTTGCCTGGGTGACAGGCCTGGCCTTACACCATGGTTTCCTTTTTTTCAAACAGATTTTGTTGTTGACGCTACTCGCAAAGGAAATAAAATCCGCTTTGCCAACCACTCGGTGAACCCCAATTGCTACGCGAAAGGTGAGGTGCCCCTGCCCAGCTGGGCCAGGCAGGACATGGTGCTGTGAGAGCTCTGGCCCAAGCTGTGGCTGCGTGTCTCTGGTGTTGTATCTCTGGTGTTGTATCTCTGGTGTTGTGTCTGTGGTTGCAGTTGTGATGGTGAACGGAGACCACCGGATTGGTATCTTTGCCAAGAGAGCCATCCAGGCAGGAGAGGAACTCTTCTTTGACTACAGGTACCTTGGCCAGCAGGGACCTTGGGCTGCAGGGTTCCCCCCACCCTCTGTGCAGGTTTGTGGGGAGCATGGGAGGTCATTGCTGCAGCCATGGCTTCCTGTCCTGTAGGTACAGCCAGGCAGATGCCCTGAAGTATGTCGGCATAGAGAGGGAGACGGACATCATCTAAGCTCCGGGGTGGTTCTGGCACACCTTGCTGCTGCACCTTGTAAGCAATGCCATGTTTGCTTCACGCTGACATGACTGCTGCTGTTCCTGCTGCTGTGTGTGTCACAAGTGCTACTTTCCATCCAGACACCAGAGAGACTCGGGGCAGGACTGTAAGCAGCCCCTGGGCCATGGCTGACCCAGGGTGGTATCCCCTCTGCCCCAGCTGGCTGGGAAACGGGGACTGCCCAGCTGTGGCTGGAGTGGCACCAAGCGATGCCTGGGGATGGGAGAGGAGCACTATGCAACATGATATTTTGAGTAGAGGTGCCACTGAGCTGGGTAGAGGACGATGTTACAGTCACTGCCTGTTGTGACCCAGGGCAGGCTTCTCAGGAACCTGCCTTGGGCTTTGTGACCCCCTGGCCCTGGGAATAAAGGGGAAATATTCTCTGGCAGGGTGAGGTTTAGCCTTGGCACCCCATGCAAAAAGGAAAGAAAAATGCACTTTAAAACTAATACTTAGCTGGCGGCTGGGCCCTGTATTTTGGAGTGGAGGGACTGCAGGTATCCCAAGTGTCCTGCATCCATCGGCACCTTTGCTGGGATGTTGCACCAGGCCTGGGGCAGCGCAGGCTGGGTGGGGTCTGGGGTGACCTGAAGGTTGGGGCTGTCCCCTGAGCGCCCCATACACCACCAGCCTCCTGCCTGGCCTGGCTGCTGGGCTGTGCTCCCAATGTCCAGGGCTGGGTTCCCAGGATGACATGAGGAGCCTGGCTGAGCCCTGACCTGGCTCCAGGGCTCCAGGGCCCCAGGCCACTCCCAGCTGTTTAGTCCAGGAACACGCAGAGGTGCTGGGTTTGCCTGAGAGCCAAGCCCTCCTTTGGCCCAGCCCTCACCATGCTTTCCCAGTGCCCTGCCATGGCAGGCCAGGCTGGCTGTCCTTGCCATTGTCCGTGATGACGCCCTGGAGCTTGGAGGTGTTTAGGTCTGTCTGGAGCAGTGCTTGTATCCCAGCACCTGCCTGAGCCTTGCTCCCTGCCACCTCCATCTGCCCAGCTCCTGCCAACCCTGCTCTTGCCTAAGCGTCTTCTGCCACTTTGGCCATATCTGCACTATGCCAGGCTTGTGTCTGTGGTTTGTTGACAGTGAATAATGGTAATAATAATGCACTTTAAATAACATGGCTTGTAGCCTTTGTCATAATAAAGTGGTAGCAAAGACCTTCCCCTGTTTGCTGGCTTCTGTTACCCAGGGCGGCAGCCTGACTGTCCCCTGCCTGCTGGGCTCAGCCCAGCTGTCCCCGACCTGGCTCCCAGGACCAGGGGTAATCACAAGTGACCCGGTGCTGCCAGCTGCCTGCATCACACCAGCTCAGGGTGGGAAGGGGGCAGAGGTGCGTGGTGGGGACAGCAGGACATGATGTGTGTGTGCAGCAGCAGCTGAGCTGCCTCTAGCCCTGGCTCACTACATGCTGCATCTTGCTCCAGGACCAAGAATTGCTGTTATCAATGTGGTGCCTCCCTTGGTGCAGACTGAGCCTGGTGGGAGGAGAGGATCTGCCCAGGCTGCTAAGGTGAAGGCTGGGGAGTGTCAAACGCCATCATTCTGCCTTTATTTGATTATCTTCACATCTCATTCAAAAGAACAGACTTTTTAAAAATAAAGTGCCCAGTGGAGCCAGGCCTTTGGGTAGATAAATGCATATCTGTAACATTGTCTTACCACAACACAGCAAGTGAACAGGAGCTTTCCCTGGGCTGGAGGTAATCAGCAGGACTGGCACTTCGTACAGAGAAGTAGCAAACTACAGACCACGTACCACGACACGCAGGACATCACGCCCGCGGGAGCTTCCGTTTGGTTTTTTATACAAACCGATAGAATAAAAAAACCAGAGTGTAGTAGAATATCCAGCAACAAAAATGGTAGAAAGGATCTGTACCTGATCTTATGAAAGCAGCATCTCAGCAAGGTGCGGTGGCGGCATGCGCGGCGCCGGTGTGGAGTATTGCTTGGCAGCCCGGCTGTGCGGGGCCGGTGCTCGTGGCTCTGCGTGGCGCTGGCGAAGCGAGCAAAGCAGCGGGTCATCTACGCGGGCAGCACTAACGGGCGGCAGCAGCTGGGTGCCCCCGGCCTGAGGGAGGGTGGGCGCCGGGCTTGGGGCTCCCCGACAGACGCCAGGCGGGATCTGGCAGGTGTAGAGGCAGCAGCCTGCCTCCGGCATGGGGGCTGTCGGCGCGTCCGGGACGAGCGAGGCTGGGGCTCGGCGGATCGTGGCCGCACTCTGGGGGCCGGTCGGTGGCAGCCATGGGGAGGAGGTGGAGGTCCGTCCAGTCCGGTCAGTCTGAAGGCGGGTGTTGGCAGTTCAGGTGTGCTTGGCCTTTTGGTCCCGCGATGCTCGCTCATTCCCGGGCAGCTCCCGGGGCTATGGGGGCTGTGAGCCCATCCCACCCCCAGCCCCACTAGTCCCCTCTTGGCTCCTCCAGGATCTGGGGCAGGTTCTGTTCCTTGCGTGCCGATGGCTGTTTGGTAGCACCGCTGTAATCCTGGATGGCCTTGGGCTCGTTGGTGTGGTAAGAGCCCTTGTAGCGGTGATGGTAGAAGTAGAGCAGCACCAGCAGCCCTGACAGCAGCAGGAGCAGGAAGATCACGACTGCGGGGAAGAGACAGCAGTGAGGGATTGGGAGGGGCCGCAGGGCCATGCCAGTGTGGAATACCAGCCAGAGGCTTCACTTACACCCAATGATGATCCCAATCCAGCCATCGTCATGCACGTGGGGGAACTCTGCAGAGACAGAGTAGGCAGCTGAGACCAGGCTGCAGCAAGGTCTCACACTGGAGCTTCCCTTCTGCAGCTGGTGCTTGATGAGGGCTCCATCCTCACCAGGGTCTCACCACGGCACCCACCTGTGGCCATGTACCAGGGGTCCATCTCAGGAGGGATAAGGATGGTGCTGAGGGGGAGCATTGAGGCACAGCTCGACTCCACAAGTTCCCCCCGGATGCTGTAGGGCCGCAGGGGACTGGTGGGGTGAAAGATGGCTTTGAGGGGCACGAGGGTGTTGAATTTCACCCCTGAGAGGCAGCCTGAGAAGCCAGGTGTGTTGTAGCGCTGGATCTCGGGGTCAATCACACCAGTCTCTGTGGGGCCATAGAAGGAGATTACTCATCCCTCTCAGAGGGCAAGGGCCATGCTGTGCAGAGGAGACCCTGGAGACCCCAGCATGGGACCCCAGCTGAGGGCAGGACCCAGCTCACCCATCACACGACCCAGGTACAGGTTTTTGGGAGAGTCCAGCTTGCTGTCCACAAACAGGGAAAATTGCTGTTCCATGATGGGGAGATAGTCCACCTGGGAGGTAGATGCACAGCATTAGTGCCCACAGAGCCACCCTGCCATGCCCCATCTCAGCCTGAGCTGAAGCCCCCAGGCCCCACAGGGAGGGTGCCCCAGCCCGAACCTGGGTGTACAGTGTGCGGTGCAGGCGGGTGATGTTGACACGGTGGGGCCGCCCGTCTGTCACTGGCTTGTTGGTGAGAGTGAAGACGTAGGGGCTGGTGCCCAGCTGGTAGCGCAGCTGTAGGCTCCCTGTGGGCAGCACAGGGCTGTCAGCAGGGCTGCACCTCTCAGCAGGCACATCCAGCCCGTCTATAGGGTTGGTAAGTGACATCCATAGAAAGGACCATCCTGTGTAGCCCCAGGACCAGATAGGGTGAGCCCCAGGGCAGGGGGCCCTGCGCTCACCATCATCCTTGATGAGCACGGCCATATAGTCCTTGACAAAGGTGCTGACGTAGAGCAGCACGGCAGGTGCTGAGGTGGTGCTGAAGCTGAAGCTGACCTCCTCACTGGTGAGGTTGTAGCCAGGCAGCGGCTGCCAGGGGCTGCTCACAATGCTGGCGAACTCGCGGGCGGCATACAGCGACATTGGCAGGATGTTGTACCGCACCCAGGTGCCCTCCTCGAAGTACCCACCGATGTCTGTGGGAGAGCCTGTGGGTGAGGGGAGCGCCGGCTCCTCGGCCCCTCCGGCCTCACGGGGCAGCACAGCCACTCACCGTGGTTGCAGAAGGGCCCGGTGAAGGCGGAGATGCTGCAGTTGCAGGTGTAGTGGCTGTAGCGTTCAACGCAGAGCCCACTGTTCTGGCAGGGCACCGGCGGGTCCTGGCAGTAGCCGGTGCAGTTGACCCGCACACCCTCTGTCTCGTTGGCTTTGCCCTCCAGGTTGAGCGTTACCCCGTTCATCCGCAGTCCCCGCAGGCACCCCAGGAACGGGCGCATCTTGTGCTCTGCTGCACCTGCAGTGGGGCCAAGACTGAGTGCTCTGTGGCACGTGGGGACCTGGGGGTGCAGGGGCATGGCCAGGGGCTCTCACCGACGTAGAGGGGCCTGTCAAATTCCAGGCGGACAAAGCTCTGTGGGGGGAATGGCCGCACCACCCAAGGCAGCTTGTCCACCCGCAGCCGTGCCAGCTTGACATTGAGCTCAGCCTTCACCTGGTGCCACTCATCGTCATTCCAGGGTACCACCGACCGCACCGTCAGGTTCTCATCCCCATTCCCAATGTCAAATATAAATGCCACGTCCCTAGTGGCTGCAAGGACACAATGCTGAGAAGAGGCCCCAGCCCTTCTGCCCCCAACAACCCTGCACCCTCTGCCCCACCGTACTGTTGAGCTCAATGCGGACGTAGTTTCGGTAGCCTGGGTTCTCCAGGAAGACTCCAGACTGGGCAGTGGTTTTAAAGTAGAAGGAGATATCAAGGCTGTGGTTGGCCTGGAAGGTGGGGAAGATCAGGGCTGCACCCCTGTTGAAGGAGACGGTGTTCCAGGTGTTGCCTGTGGGGAACAGGAGGGGCAGTGAGGGATGAGCAGGGTCCCTCCACGTGAGACACCACAGGCAGGTGTAGGCACTCTGCAGGCAAGGGGATGTTCTGTGGGGCCAGTCACTTACGGTCTCCATAGCACCGTAGGGGCCCCAGCACAAACTGGGCTTCAGAGCCAGTGCGGTTGGTGTCTCCAACTACAACCTGGGTGACGGGCAGGTGGTCCACAAAGGTCAGCAGACCCTTGTCCGTCCTCCTGCAAAATATAAGTGTATCAGAGGGACCATGAGGTGTTTCTGTCCCTTTGCCAGCCCACAGCCCTGCTACCCCCATCTACGTGTCCCAGAGTCTGTGCTCCCCATGACTGCAGCCCCCACTCCACAGCTCCTATTCCACAGCCACCACTCACCAAATTGCATGGTCGGCATCACAGTTGCAGAAGTACTGGGGGTCAGCACAGTTCTTGTCCAGCCCGCAGGCGCAGCGCTGGATGCCCGGTCGCGAGCCCCCCCAGTAGTAGTGCCGCTCATCGTTCCGACCCATCCAGAAGCTGAAGGGCAGCCCGGCTGCAGGCACAGAGGAGGGTCAGGACACGGTCCCCTGTCATGGCCCTGCATGCAGCCACGCAGCACCGCCCCCCTTCTCTCAGCACTCACAGGGGGTGTTGAGCAGGCGGGAGTTGTAGCAGTGGAGCTCAATGCGCTGCTCGCAGTACTCAGAGGCATTGGCCAGGGCTGAAACCTCAGCCCAGGAGGCGTTCCAGTACTCCACGGCCCCCAGGTAGGGCTGGTCCACACTGGATCCTGTCACCCGCGTAGCGTAGTGACGGTTGTGCCGGATGATGGTCCATGCTCGATCCTCTGCAGTGAAAGTGGAGCTTTAGGACTTGACCCCTAGGACACCCTCACTCCCTCTATCCTGTTCCAGCTCCAATACACAGGCAAGGACTGGTTCTCAGGGCCACCAGACAGAGGTCCCCTCTGCCCTTCTGCTACCCCCACCTCGGATGTCACAGTACACCGTGAAGGGCTTGAGCGGCCCACTGCCATCTGGGTCGATGGTGTAGTTGCCCGAGGTCTTCCCACTGACCCGGTAAGCATCACATGTTTCCTTGTAAAGGGCTGGAAGAGAATGGGGTGGAGGTCAGTACAAGGGAGGCACCAGGCAGGAGTAAGGGCTGCAGGTGCCCCTACTATCCCTGACCCATGAGGCTCCAGGCTCACATTTGTGGCAGGTCTCCCCCTTGTACCCTGTCAGGTCGCAGATGCACATGAAGTCATCCCAGGATTGGATACAGCGGCTGTCATGCTCACACAGGTTGGGGGTGCACCTGAGGGCACAGAGGGCTCCTGTCCCAGCACCAGCACAGCCCCCCAGTGCCCCCACTCCCAGGCAGCACCCTTGTCCTGGTCAATACCTGTCTGTAATCCCACAGACATTGAAGAACACATTGTGGTACTGCGCCAGCCGTTGCTGTGCCAGCAGCTCCACATCCATGGGCTGCATGTCTACGTTCAGCATCTGCAGGCAGCCATGGAAAGCTGTCTGGTTTGACCGGCAGCCAGTGACTGAGGCTGGCTTGGGGCAGCCTGCAAGATAGATTGGGGTGAGCAGCCCCCAGGCACCCATTGCCCCAGACCCCGCCCTGCCGCCCACCTCCAAAGAAGTACTGGCTGCCAGTGCGTAGCTGGAAGGGGTGCGCCACCCGAAACTCGGCACCATCATCATCGTCAATGGTCACCACAGCTGAGCCTTCCCGTGCCACCAGGTGCACCGAGTGCCAGAAGCCATCATTCAGGCGATGCCCTGTGTGGAGAGGAAGGTGCGTGGGGATGCTCCACTGCCAGACTGACCCCCAGCCCTATGCTGGCTCCCCAGCCCACCTGCGGCAAACTCCAGCTTCTTCTTGCCAGGCTGGGCGATGGAGACATTGACCTGCCCCTCACTCAGCACCATCTCGAGGGAGCCCAGGCGGTCAGAAAAGCCGGTGTAGAGCAGGAGGCCAACAGTGTCCCAGGAGCGGAAACGGAAGCTGACAGCCAGGCGGTTCCTCCGTGGGATCCCCTGCACCCGCACGTAGTTGTTGATGCCAGCGAAGGTGATGGGAGTGGTCAGCTGGTCCTGGCAGTAGTGGCCCACGTTGCCCTGGGAGGGGTGAGGAAAGGAATGTTCCCATAGAGGGGAGGCCCTCTCATCCCTGCAGTGCTGGCCTCAATCATGCCCAATTGATCCCCATGCCTGGCAGAGCCAGGCGGGCGCCCCAGGCCAGGGACAACCTTGCACGGTCAATCCGGCACCGCTTGGCTGAGCACGGCCGCTGCCCGGCCCCCTGTCACCCCGCAGCGGGCAGGGAGCCTTGCCCCAGGGAAGGGGTCACCCCACAGTGGGGCTAAGGACACCCAGGAAAGGAGTTCCCCCACAGCAGGGAGAGGACTCCCAGAGAAGGGGCCACCCCCGAGTCTGGACCTCAAAGCGAATGTTGGGCCGGCGGTGCCGGGCCAGGTCGGCAATGTTGACGCCATTGAACATGATGTTCTCCACACAGCCCCGGAAGTTTTGCCGGTAGGTGAGGTGCTGCTTGTCATGGTCAATCACCCCTCCAAAGAACACCTGGGAGGCAGAGGGAAGGTGTCATCCCCTCTCTGGAGGACACCACAGGTCAACATCCTGGCAGCCCCCTGCCCAGTGCACTCACCTCAGTTTCAAGGTCAAGCTGGTCGAAGGTGCCACGGCAGCGGAAGCGCTTGACCTCTCCGTCCAGCGTCAGGTTGACGTAGTGGCCGAGACGCTCAATGTGCAAGGAGTGCCAGTGCTGGTCATCCAGGAGGCTGCCCACCGCCACCGTTGTGTGGCCCTCACTGGCGTGCAGTGGGCTGCTGCCTGGGGAGGACCAGCATCAGCCGGTGGCCCCCTGGCCCCACACCCCTGGCCCCTGGCCCCAGCTCACCTAAGCTGATGTGCAGGAGGAGCTGAGCCTGTTTGAGCTCCACTGTGATGTAGTCACCCTGTGAGCCCTCTCCATGCATCAGCACCCCATCCTGCTCCAGTGTCTTGAAGTTGAAGGAGATGTCGTCCTCGAAGGTACTGACCCTCTTGGCTCGGAAACGGTAGGAGATGGCATCATCCCCATCAAAGTAGAGCACATGGGACCCTGGGGAGAGCAGAGCAGTCCCACCCGTGTCACTGCCTGCAGCAGCAGGTGCCCTGGCACGGGTAACACACCCTTCTGCTATGGTCTGTGCCATGGCTGCAGACTGTTTGGGCACAACCCCCTCTGAGAGTTTTCCAGGTGTGCCAGAGCCAGGATCCTGCCACGCAGGACTGCTGGAGCCCCTGGCCAGGTACTCACGGTAGGGGCAGCCATAGAGGCCCAGGCGCAGTCCAATCTTCCCGCGCGGGTTCCAGGCCACCGGAATGATGCGAATGTACCGTGCAAGGATGGGGTAATGCAGGTCATGCCGCACCACCCCGCTCTCATTCACGTTCCCAAAGAATGTCTGGGGATGAAGGGTCACTGTCAACACCTTGCTCCAGGCCAGGGGGTCTCAATTTCCCTGCGAGGGCCCCCTCCCACAGGGTACCCCGGGCTCCCCCCTACCCAGTTGCTGCCCTGCTGGAAGAAGGGTTTCCAGCTCGTAGGGTGGTCTCCATAGAGCACAATGTAGCGTGTAAGCCAATCATAGGTGTTGAAGGTTCCCTGCGTGGCCACTGCATTGATCCGGTGCTTTTGCATCAGGTCGATCTGGAGCCAGGGCTGCTTGTCCCGGGGATCGGGGGACCAGCCGCTGGTGCCTGCGGGGGGAGCAGCTCAGCGGCTCGGCTCCCGACTGAGCGCTGGCTGCTTGCTCGGCCCCACCACAGCACCTGACTGGGCCCCTCAACCCCGCCAGAGGCAAAACCTGGCCAGGGACACCGCCTGCCCACCTGCCCTGCCCCGCCTGTATCCCAGTTCCGCGGGGGGACTCACTGTGCAGACGGGCGAAACTGGCCGAATAGAAGATGTTGTATCTGGAGGAGGCACCGATGGAGTAGGAGTAAAGGGGAGCAACGAGCTCATCATAGCAGGGTCCTGAGGGGAGAATGGAGCTGGGGGCGGCCTCGGAGCACTGAGCTGGGCACTGTCCCTGCGGGAGCTCCCCAGCCCTGTGGACCCTGCGGGCTTGGGGACCCCGCAGCTCCCGCGGGCCGGCGGAGCGGCGAGCCCGCTTTGCTCTCCCCTCCCACTGCAGCGGAGCTGACACACCTCTGCGGGCCCCGGCGCCGGCACCAGCCGCCTCCGCACTGACGTGGGCGACAGGACCCCTCGCTCTGCCCCGCTCCGGCGGGGAACGATCCCGCGTGGGATCCCGGGGGATCCCGTGCAAACCCTCGCGGCACCGGCGAAAGACCCTCCCGAGGGGCCGGGGTCCCGAACCTCTTTCAGGGTCCCCTACCGGGTCCTACGAAACCCGGGGAGCCCAGGAGCATCCCCAGCTCTCACTGTAGGAACCGTGCTCCATCAGCCCCTAGTCCACGGACCCCCGACTCTACCATCCCGTGTACCACTGCACCCCGTCTCAACGCCCCTTCGCCCCGGCCCCGGGGAAGAGACCCCGGCCGCCGGCTCAGGGGGCCACGGGGAGCTGCCTGGTGCGGCCAGGGCCTCGCCGATTCCCGTTCCCGAGCGGCTGCACCCCGCCCCGGTACCGGGTCGGGCCCGCTGCAGCCCGGCGGGCAGCGGC
>WBMY01003237.1:0-14061 GCA_013397315.1 Donacobius atricapilla | reverse complement strand
CGCCGGAGCCGCGGCGGCCCGGTGCGCAGCGGGGCCCCGCACTGCCCCGCCGGAGCGGGCCGGGGCTGTCCTGGGAGCACGTGCCGAGCGCGGAGAGCGGGCCTGGATCTCCCCTCTCCGGCTGCTTCCTCTCTGGAGGGAAACGGGGTGGCGGAAACCGGTGCTTCCTGCGGCCGGGCTGCGTGTGCGACGGCTGATAGCGCGGGGTGCGGGGGCACCCCGGCTCCCCGGGGCCTCCTGTCCGTCCCGGCGGTCTCCTGCACCAAGGGCCGTGGGGCCGAGTCCCAGCCCGGACTCGGGGGACGCAGGGGGTCATGACTCCCTGGTCCCGCTTGCTGTGGCCCCTCTCTTCTGACCCCTGCCGGGGCTGCAGCACGGCCCTGGCTGTGCCGGGCTGGGGGGAGCCCTACGCTCTCGGTCCCCTAGCAGCAGGTCCCCTTTCCCAGCAGCGCCAGTCCCATGGGACGGGGGGAAGTGGGGACAGTGACAAGGCTGGAGCTGGGCCCTCTGGGAACTGGTGGCAGTGCCAACGGCACAACTATGTCAGGAACCGTCTTTGGGCTTCCCGCATCCCATGGGCCACACTGGCTCTGGACTGGCGTGGGCGACTGGTGACGCCAGCTCCCTTGAGAGCCCTTTGCTGTGGCCAGGGGGTCCTTGGAAACCCACAGTGTCGACTGCCCCTTCGTGGGAGCGTGGGAGCAGCTACCCTGGCCCTGCCGCCGCTGCTCCTCTCCTGTTTATTTATATCCCTGAAAAGGAGCTGGCTGCCACCACTGCCTCCTCTGCCCTCGAGAAACTAGGCACTGCCTCCATGCCTGCTGCCCTGAGGAGTGTGACGCCATCCCC
This sequence comes from Donacobius atricapilla, assembly GCA_013397315.1. NCBI lineage: Eukaryota > Metazoa > Chordata > Aves > Passeriformes > Mimidae > Donacobius > Donacobius atricapilla. The sequence continues at coordinate 13,212 of WBMY01003237.1, read as the reverse complement.
AGCCTCGGCTGTGGGACAGTGTCTGGAGGTGCTGGCCCTGTGCACAGGTGCCATCATTATGTGACAGGTGCCCTTAATGCCACAGGTCAGTGGTGTCTGGCCCTGCCCCGCAGCACAACCGTACCTGCGGCAGCTCCCCCCTCCCTGTCACTATTTTTAGCGTCTGTCTCTTTTTCTTGGCGTTGCGTGCTCTGGCCTGTCGTGCCTCTAGCTGCCCTGTTGGGCTGCAGCTGGCCGGAGCTCCCGGGAGAGCATTGCCGGTGCATCCATGTCCCCGCACCCCGCTCTGCTGGGCACCCTGCCTGACCCGGTGCCTGCCTGTGCCTGGGCTCTGCCTCGTGTCCCAGCATGTGTGCCAGGGTTGTCACGTGAGCAGCACTGTCCATGTCAAGTTGTGCTGCGTGAGGAGGAACTGCCCCTGTCCTACCGCAGGGCCAGGGACTTCCCAGTGCTGCGTCCCACCGCCGCGGGCAGGAAGTCAGCGGCCCCATTACAATGGGACTTTGTGCCGTAAGCGTATTACTCAGCACTGACCTTGTGCAATTCTGCACGGTATTCAGCCAGCCGGGTCAGCTGAGGACACACGGCCAGCGCGCCCGCCGGCTGCCCCTGCACTTGGGGTGCCCCAGCTGCAGCTCTGGTTCCTGCTGTGACCTTGAGGGTGCCAGGGCTCTTCTGCCCCATGGCAGCAGGATTTGGGCCTGTCTCTCTGGCCCCAAAGCTGGGTTGATGAGGAGGCATTCAGTCATGGAGGGGGATGGCCAGGGGTGCCAGGTAATGTCCATAGGACTGAGATGTCTCCTTCCTCCCCAGGGATCCCTGGAAGTGAGTCTGAGCCAGCCCACCCGTAGCAGCAGTGGCTCGGAGCGGTGAGTGATCCTCTGCCTCTGTCCTATATTGTGTCCTTTGTGTGATGCTGCAGGAGCTGAGGGACTGGCATGTTGTGGGAGGTTGCCCTGGTGCTGGCATGTGCTGAACCATCCTGCCCACAGAGCTGGCACTAGGCTGTGCTGCTCTGTCAGGTAGAGCAGGGAGCGGCAGAGCCAGGACTGCTGTGCTTGTCCCCATGCCTGGCGCATCCTCAGGCATGTCTCCATCCCCCTGCCATGCCGGATAGCTTGACTGCCGCAGGCTTAGCTGATGGGGCTGTGCATGACTCTTCCTGTGCCAGAAGGACCTGCCAGGCTGTGTCCATCAGCAGAGGCTGTGCCCTGGGGTGGTTGGAGCTGAGGAAGACGGGGTGCCGGGGCACAGGGGCCTGCTCGCTCCCTGTACTCGCAGTACTGACTCTGCTGCCAACATTCCTTCCTGGTTGTTCATTTTCCGAATTCCTTGGCAGGGCCAAGACTGCAAACAGCTTATTTTTAGCCAGGGTCATTTGCACCCAGTGACTCTGCTGTGTTCCCACTGTGGGGCTGTGGGGTGCCCAGAGCCCCTTGGGACCCAGCTCATCCCAGCCCCAAGGCCAGCTCCCTGCTCAGGGGTTGTGGGAGACCCCTGTGGGTACCTGAGCTCAGCCCCATGTTGTCCTCAGGTCCCTGCTTGTTGCAGAGGAGATGCGCAGCCTCATCATGGAGAAGGGCCCAGGGCCAGTGGAGGATGACCCTGATGCTCTCGTGAAAGGTGGGATTGTGCCCCAGCTGTGGCTGGTCCCATCCCAGAGGGATGGTCAGACCTGTGCAGACCCTTCCCTGTGCTGAGAAGCCAGTGGGGTGGATGTCAGTGAGGGCTGAGGGTTCCCCTTCCCAGGCTGGCTGCAGCGGGAGATGCGGGGCTGCATGAAGACCCCTTGGATCCGTCCTCGGAAGTACTGGTTTGTGCTGACGCCTGACTCCCTGGACTACTACAGCAGCAACGAGAAGGGGGCCAGGCGGCTGGGCTCCCTGGTGCTCACCAGCCTCTGCTCCGTGCTCTGGCCAGACAAGCAGCTTTACAAGGAGACAGGTGAGGTGCCCATGCCCCTTGGCTGGGCGTCATCTTCCCAGCCACTTGTGTCCTGTGTTACCCTCCCGGCCCTGAAGGCTTCTTTTGCCCAGAGGAGGAGCTATGCTGAGCCCTGGGGCACCGGGCCAGCCTGGCTGGGGTGCTGGTGGACAGTGGGTGAGTGGGTCTGTCCCTCGCAGGCTACTGGAGCGTGACGGTGTTTGGCAGGAAGCATTGCTACCGCCTGTACACGGAGCACCTCAACGAGGCTGTGCGCTGGGTGTGCGCTGTGCAGAAGGTCATTGACAGCAAGGCACCTGTCCAGACGCCCACCCAGCTGCTCATACGTGATGTTGAGGTGAGCCCATGGCACCGGGCTGCCCATGCCCACAGCTGTAGGCAGCACTGGGGTGGATGTTTGGGGCCTTGCATGCCCCAGGGTGGTGGTGGTGGTCTGTGCCAGGCACTTGGCCAGGTGACCCCTCTGCAGCTGCTGCCATTGCTTTGCCCCTCCAGGAGCACAGAGACAGCCCCGAGGTTCTGGAGCAGATCTATCGCTGCAACCCCATCCTGCGCTACACCAGTGGCCCCCTCTACGCTCCCCTGCTGCCCTTCCCCTATGGCAGCCTGGACCAAAGTGGTGAGGGGCAGGTGGAGGGCACAGAGCTGGGTCCTGCAGTCTAGGCTGGCAGCAGGGGTGGCTGGGCTGGATGCTGTGCTGGGCAGGTGGGCACTGGGCTGGGTGTGGGAACACAGCCCAGCTGGTGGCAGGGGGTCCTGGGGAGGACAGCGGGGCTGTTAACCCTCATCCCATCCCACAGCCCCTGGCCCCCGCAGCTACACCACGCTGCGTGACGAGGCTGTGAAGCTCTTCAACTCGCTGCAGCAGCTGGAGTCAGAGCGGGACCCAGTGCCGCTGATGCAGGGTGTCCTGCAGACCTGCCTGGACCTGCCACCACTGGTGGATGAGATCTACTGCCAGCTGGTGAAGCAGACTACGGAGCCGCCGGCGCCAGGCGGGCAGGGTGACCTGCACTACTGGCAGCTCCTCACCTGCATGAGCTGCACTTTCCTGCCCTCCCCGCCTGTCCTGCGCTTCCTGCGCTTCCACCTGGACAGGTGAGTGCCAGTGCTGCCAGCTGTCACCAGGGAGCTTGCCAGGTGCTGGGCGCCCCTCACATCAGTGCTACCCTGATTCTCCTGGCATTTCTTGCAGGACAGAGAACCGTTTCCCTGCCTCGGAGATGGCCAAGTACGCCTGTTTCATCCGGGAGGCGTTGGGAAAGACGAAGGGGAGGGAGTGCGTGCCCTCTCTGGAGGAGATCCTGGTGCTGATGCAGCGGCAAGAGATGATCTGCACAGTGCACTGCCCTGGGGCACCTGCCTGCAGTGTGGCCATCAGTTCCCACACCACAGCTGAGGAGGTGAGGGGATAAGGCTGTGCCAGGCATGGGGTTTGGGGACATTTTGGTGCGCCGGGTTGGGTGGGCAGTAAGCCACAGCAGATGAGCAGGGTCTCTCCCAGCTGAGCCATGGTGGAGAGGGGCCAGGGGCTGTCTGCCTTTGCCCACCATGACCTATCTGTGTCCCTTTGCAGCCCTGAGTGCCGTGGCCAGGAACACGTGGTCACCATCGGTTGCCTTTGTCTTGCCCAGGTGGCCCAGGAACTTGTGTCACGCCTGGGGCTGTCCCAGAGCCCCAACCTCTTTGCACTCTACGAGCAGTCCCGGCGACGGGAGCAGCCAGTGGGCAGTGCCACACTGCTGGCTGATGTCCTCACCAGGTTTGAAAAGTAAATGTCCTGTTCTGCTCCCTTGGAGGAGATGAACTGGGGGGGCCACGGGTGGGAGGGGACAGACTGTATGGGGCATGTCCACAAGCTGATGGAGCCGGTCCTGTCTGCTGCAGCCTGGCAGGAGAGGACCGGGAGCAGGACTCGCCATGCCGGCTCTGCTTCAAGCACTACGGCTTCCTGGACACAGACAATGTCCCACGGGACAGCCTGGAGTTTGCCCTCCTCTTTGAGCAGGTGAGTGGCATGCCGAGGTAGCTGTGCTGTGCCGTGCCGTGCCGTGGTGGCCGTGCCAGCTCACCCCGCTCTCCCGCAGGCGCACGAGATGGTGCTGCGGGGCTACGTGCCCACATCAGAGGAGACACTGCAGACACTGGCGGCCCTGCGCCTGCAGAGTCTCAACAGCGACTTCTCCACCCACGCGCCCTTCCCGCGCCTGGAGGAGCTCTTCCCACCCCACGTGCTGCATGCCCGCTTGCCGCCCCCACCCCACCGGCCCCCCTCCAAGTGCCGGGGGGCCCGGCTGCGTGCAGGGCTGCTGGCCGGAGGCCTCTGGGGTCAGGCGCTGGCCAAGCAGCGGGCGGAGCGGGACCAGCGCCTGCGGGGCCGTCTGCGTGAGGAGGGGGCCAGCACCATGGCTGCCATTGTGGAGAAGTGGAAGCTGCTGCAGGGCATGGGCCGGCCCGAGGCCATGGCTGCCTACATGGCCTTGGTGCGGGAGTGGCCTGGCTTTGGCTCCACACTCTTCGATGTCGACCTGCACGCGGTGAGGCCCTGGCTGGGTGTGGTACAGGAGCAGCTCTGGCAGTGGGCAACCCTGACACCCCTCTCCCTGCAGAGCCCGGTGGGCTGTGGGCCCCAGCGCCTGTGGCTGGGCATCGGGGCCAAGGCAGTCTCGCTCTACAAGCCTGGTGAGCCAGAGCCCTTGGACAGCTTCTGCTACGGCCGCATCTCCTCCTTTGGTGCCTCTGACAGCAGCACCTTCCGCCTTTCCGTGGAGGACCGAGACCTGCTCTTTGAGACCTCCCAGGTAAGGTGCTACCATCCCTCCACCCTCCCTCCTCTCTCACCAAGGGTGCCTCAGACTGACCCCCTATGCCCCCTCTACCTGCAGGTGGAAGAAATCGCCCAGCTCCTCAACACGTACCTCGCCTCTGCGGGTACCCAGCGGCTGCCCCAGCCCCAGGAGCCTCCCACCAGTCCCCCCACCTCGGAGCCCACTGTGCTGCCCCAGGGGCTCTGCACTGTGCCCGGGCCCTGGCAGCACCGGCCACCAGCGGGTTCTTCCCACAGTTAGCCCAGGAGCTGGCGTGGCCATGCAGGTGCTCTGAGGGCCGGTGTGGGAGGGCAGCCAAGCCCAGCAGCGAGTGGCAGGTCTGTGCTGACCCCCAGCTGCTCCACAGAGCAGGGGGCCAGGGGGCCATGCTCCCCCCACTGCCATTGCCTTTCTGGCTATTCCCTTAATTTATTTTGAGACGCCTGCGCGCCCCACGTCTCCCAGCACTTTCCCTGGTGGGCAGTAGGGCTGCCCTGCTGTGGTCCCCACACTGCCCCCAGGCTTGTCCCCGTCCCCTATACCCTGGTGCCTTTGCCTCCAGCACTTGTGTTGCCTGGCCACTCTGCTCATGCCCCCGGGGCTTTGCCCAGAGCAGAGGGTACCAGGCAGTAGTGCTGTGCCATCATCTGTCTGTCCGTCCTCTGGACCCACCCCTTCTGGAAAGCTGCGGGCGGCTTTGGGCCAAGCTGCCCCGGGGACCCATGGGCTCCTCCCGCGTGAGTGGGTGGGCTCTGCGGTGGCCCTGTGGCCAGGTTTATGTCACAGGGGTGGCTGGTGGAGTAGCAGCTGGTACGGCTGGGGCTCAGCCCCTCAGTGTTGCCTCTGTAGAGTTTGTTGGTTCTGTCTTGGGATGGGGAGGGTTGGTTGGTTGTTTTTCTAAATAAATGCACAAAGGAAAGGCTGGGCCTCCTGTCCTGGAGTGTGGGTTGACAGCGGGAGGCTGAGACAGTCGGATCCCTGAGGCAGCCAGGGCAGCAGGGCTTGGGCCAGGCAGTGAGGAGGAGCAGCACAGCGTGTCCTTGGGGGCAGGGACTGCTGTCCCTCTGGTCATTGCCAGGCGACCTTTGGCATTTCACCAAGAGCACAGGCAGCTCCAGCTCCCCGGCAGCCCCTGGCACTGGCTGCCCCGGCGGGGGGAACTGCCCCAGCCACGGGGGCCGCTGCCAAAGAGGGCGTGGGAGCCCATGCTGCCATGGTGGCTCTATTTTTAGTCGCCTGCTCTGTGCCCCAAAAGGTGAGAGGAAAATGCTAATTTTCACCTTGGGCTGCCTGGGCTTGGGATGCTGCCAGCACTGCCCCTTGTACCTAGCCCACAGCTCAATTCCCACAGGTCAAGACCAGAGCTGCTGTGTCCATATCCCCTAACACTGTACAGCCTCAAGCCCACATCCTTCCTGGTGTTGCTGTCCCCTGCCTTGCATCCCGAGTGGTGAGGGCACTCCCAGCCCCTCATGGCCCACCCCTGCACAGGGCCTCACTCCTGTAGAATATCCATGTGGGTGCTGTGTGCTCTGCGGGCAGGGCGGTGTTGGTCCCAGCCCTGGTCAGCCGTGCCGGCAGGTCCTGCCAGTATTTCTGGCTCTGCTGCAGCAGTTGCCCTGTGCTGCCTGGGCCCTGTGGCACTGCCAGCCGGGGCAGAGCTGGCCCTGCACAGCCCAGGATGTGCCAGCGAGCAGTGGCTCCTGTGCCATGGGGTCAGCTGGCCATCCAGACAAGACAGGCACCAGCCCCAGTCCCTGCATCTGGCTTCCCTGCCTGGCTGTTCAATCTGAAATCATGCAGGCAGCATCAGTGCAGGAACAGCCTTTATTAAAGCAAAATAACCTACAAAAATATAGATACAGCCCGTGCCCCAGGCCTGATCTGGCCAAGGAGGAACAAGGCTCCTGCCCAGGGCAAGGACTAGCTCAGCCACACGGAGCCTTTGGCCACGGGGGTTGTGTACACCCAACTCAGGGGGCCAGGCCTGTTCCCAGCCCCACGGTCACTCTCCTCCTCCTTACAGCAAGCGCTGCTCCCACAGGCAGAGGTTCCCTCCCAGCAGAGCGCGCAGCTGCCCCAGTCCTGTCCTGGGCCAGGGCACACGGTGGGGCGGGGGCTGTCCCCCGCTGAGGAGCTGCAGGCTCCCCGCAGAGAGCCTTCCACAGAGGAGCGCAGCGTGAGCGGCTCTGCCGCGCCAGGCAGCGCTGAGGGGTGATAAACGTGGGCACGGCGGAGACGAGCCCTGCCGGCGTGTGTGGGGGTGGCCATGGGGCCTTCCTGTCTCCTGGCAGGGCACTCACTGTTCCTGTGTGCCCCAGGAGATGTAGTCGGGGCGTGTGGCTGCATGATACTCATCGATCAGCTGCTGCACGATCTCCCGGGAGTTGTCCAGCTCGTCGAAGTTGTCCTTGAAGATGTCCTCCTTGCGGAACTGCTCCAGGAAAGCCTCTCGCTTGCGCAGTTTGTCGTACTGCCGGCACGTCCGCTCAAACAGCTGGAGAGCAGTGCAGGGTCAGGGGCCAGAGCTCCCCCAGCGACCCTTCCCAAGAGAAGGGCACCTTGGCCAGCAGGACTGATGGGAGGACCCTGCACCAGACCTGAGCCCTGCTGGGAGCCACCCACCCTTGTTCCTGGCTTTGTGACAGGCCCAGACTGAAGAGAAACAAGGTCTGGGGCTGCAGGGCCTGGTGTGGCAAGGGAAGGCACTCACCGAGGAGATGTTGGTGTGGTTTGCCATCATGAGCCCACTGACGCGGTGAGCGGACGGCAGGTAAGGGGACTTGCGGGACAAGGCCACCTGGATGCTGGCAGGGCCCCAGGGGATGAAGTTGGCCAACTTCCTCTCCCGGATTCGCTGCAGACTCTTGTGAACCTGGTGGGATGAGAACAGCAAGGGGCAGCAAGGGTGAGGGACAAACAGCTGGGCTGCAGCACACCCAGGAGCTGCTCCTCACAGGAGGCACAGCCATGGGACGGTGGATTTCAGCATGACTGCAGCCTTTCCATGAGGCCAAAGCACAAAGAGGAGGAACAATCTGAAGCCAGCTCTTGGGCACTGCCTAGTCTCACCCCAGGACCATGCTCTTCCCTGGGCAACACCATGGCCATCAGTACCAGAACAGCCACAGGAACTCACCTGTGTAGGATCCACCTCCCCCTGGATGATGTTGAGGATGGCGATGTAGCAGTGGTTGGTCTGCCTGTCTCGCCCTGTGGACACCATCACGTTTTTAGGCTGCAGCAACCTTCTCATGACGTCCAGGACTGTGGTTTTCCTCACACTGGCCACCTGCACAGGCCAGCCAGGGGTCAGTGGGAGTAGATGTGCTGCTCCCTGCCCTCCTGCTGCCTGGTACACACACACACAGGAGCAGGGGGCAGCTGGACAGAAATGCCCTCTCCCTGGGGATGGAGTCACATGCAAAGCCACATGCAAGACAGGGAAACCCCAACACCACAAAACAGGCACAGCCAGGCCAAGAAACAGAATGTCAGTGGAGGCTCCAGCATGGTGGACTGTCTGGCCCCCACCCTGCAGCACAGCAGGGGCTGGGGGTGAAGCTCAGCTGAAAACAGAGGGACAGGGACCTGGTTCATGTTGTTAACATGAGTCCTGTCCCACGGGAGCAGTGGGGTTCGACAGGAAAGGGGTTGTTCCCCACGGCATGCCCTCCCTGCCTTGCCCAGCTCTGAGCCATGGGCAGCCTGGCCACTGCCTTCCCTGAGTGTTGCTGGGGCTTTGCCCAGCTGTTACTGGCCAGGGGGGCCACAGCCAGGGCCAGCGCCCAGAATGCCCACAGCAGGGACAGCTGGGTGAGGTGGCAGTCCCCTCCTGCACTGGCTGAGCCGTTAGCTGAGCCCTGCCCACACTCCTCCCTCGGAGGACAGATCACACACTGATACCCTTTTCAGAGCCAGCAGTTTTTCAGATTTGCTTCTCTGAGAAACATCCTGAGGAAATGCACATAGGGAGAGGAGAAGAGCAGCTGTTAGTTCCTTCCAGACCACAGTGAGCCAGTGCAGGTGAGCACCTCCCAAAACAGAACTGCCCCACTGGCACCAAGGGGCTGGGGAGCACTGGTTAGGGACAAGCCAAATGCAAGAAGCAGCACTTGAAGTGCATAGGGGTGGCAAATTCACTCTCGGACACAGACTGAGCTTCAGGAAGGGGCTGACACCTGCAGTCCACCATCAGTGACAATGAGCATTCGTGTTTGGACCCAAACTGTCAAAGCTGATGGCTCATGGGGGTGGCAGGACTGGCAGCACCACTCTCCTGGCCTTGCTCTTATCACTGCTAAGGGTGGCTCTTGCCAGCCCTGACCACGATGCTCTCAACAGCTGCCCTGATGTATGCAGGTAGCATCTGGCACAAGCACAGCTGCCTGCTCACGTCTGATTCATTGCACATGCAGCAGTCACATGGTGTGAGCACATGGGCCTGGGATTTGGGACGTGCGGTGACAGCTCACACCAAGACGAGACAGGGCTGACAGATGCTGCAAGGTGAGCATGGCAGCTTCTCTGCCCTTGGGGGTGGGAAGGAGAGCCTGGGGCTGCCTTACCGACTGGTCGGTGGTGAGTGGTGTGTACCCCGTCATGAGGAAGTGCAGGCGGGGCGTGGGGATCAGCGAGGCGATCAGCCCGATGAGGTCGTTGTTCATGTACCCAGGATACCTAAGCGTGGTGGTGCTGGCAGACATGATGGTGGAGACCTAGGGGAGAGGACAGGTCAGCAGAGGCTCGGAGACCATGTCAAAACCTGCCTGAGGCAGGCATGGCAAGGGAAGCTGGGGCACCTGCAAGGACACAGGACCCTCACTCACAACTCCAAGCTGCCCACCCCTGAGCCCAGCCCATGAAGCAGTTTCAGACTAAACTGAACACAGCAGGGAAACCCCATGTTAGCTTCTCCTGAGGGAAAAGTCCTCACCAGCTGGTTGATCTGTGAGAATGACGGGTTCTGAATGTGCAGCCTGTCTGTCGCGATCCGATTCAAGGCTGTGTTGTCCAGAACCACCTGCAAGAGAAACCTGGCTCCATGAAGGGTCCCTGAAGCAGCCGAGGAAGGGCAGTCCTAACCATGTGTCCCAGGGCACTGGTGGTCCAATACAGGCCCTGAGTGGAGCCCTCAGCACAAGTGGCAGACACTTGAAACCACAAGCTGACTCATCTGTGGCACGTAACTGACACCGTCAATGGAACCTCTTCCCTCCCTCCTGGCTGTGCTGCCCATGTTCTCAAAGAGCTCTGCAGCAGCTCCAGTGCAACTGCTCCTCCACTGCCACATGCAGGGCCTGGCCGCAGGGGATGAGTGGCGTCTCGGCCAGACCTGATGGCAGGCTGAAGGTGCTGCTTGGCTGGGTATGTTGTGGGTGCTGCAAATGACACAGGTGTTGCATTCAGGCAGGGGCTGCAGCACAGCCACCCAGAGGAAGTACAACCAGTCCTCACTGCCTTGGGAAGATCTGCTGGATCCAAGGCAGAAATGCCAGGCAGCTCTGCAGGGGTTAGCACCAGTGAGGCTCCCTGAGGCCACATCTGCTTGGCCCTTCTGTTTGGGGCATGCTCACTGCTGCACTTGGGGCTCGCAGGCTGCTGCTGTGGTGCTGGCCCCAGGATGGGCTGCAGTTCTGAGCTGTGGGGACAGGGCCATCTCCTCAGGGCTGGCTGCACCATGGGCCTCTTACCACACAGTCAGCATTCTGGGTCAGCCTCTTGAGTGTCAGCAGAGAGTTGTACGGTTGGACTACAACATCGCTCATCTCATCCTGGTTTGGGAACACTGAGTAGGTCTCCACCAGCTTCTTGGGATACCTAGAGAGAAGTGCAGCATCTTAAGGGTTAACACCATCAAGCTGCAGTCTCCCCTCCCACAAGCTGCCTTTGCAGTCTCCAGGGCTCAGGACGGGGTGAGTCACCCAAGCTGCAGCCAGAGTGGCTCCCAGGGAGGGAGAGAATGTGTCCCAGCAATGCCTACCCCAGCAGCACAGGAGCCGGCTGCCAGAGGAGCTACAGGGAGGCTGAGCCATCCACAGGCTGATTAAGCAGCTGCTCACAAGTCTTTTCAAGAGGATGCAAGCTGAAACAGGCCAGGATGACAGCTCACAGCCTTCAGCCAGAGCCTCCCACCCTCCCCTGCACCGTCAGGGTGTCCGCAGGCAGCTGCCTGATAAGAACGGCTGAGGAAGGCAGAGCTTGGACAGAAGGAGTCCAGTTTCAGAGCCTCTGAAGTCCCCAGGCATATCAGGAGCCAGCCCTCTGCAGGCAGCATGCCAGGGATTGCACAAGGCAGTGTTTGGGTGGGGGTGGTGGCTCTGAGTCAGCGCTCTCCTGCTCCCACTCCAGGCAGGCTGCCCAGGCTGGGCCAGGCACTGCGGTGTGGGAAGGGGACAGGGCTGTGCTCACCTGTCATTCAGTCTCTCCAGGAGGTACGAGCCCAGCCCAGAGCCTGTTCCGCCAGCGATGGAGTGGCAAAGCACAAACCCCTGGAAGGAAGCAGAAAGCAGGTGCTGAAGGTGAGGCTCAGCCCCAGAGCAGGCAGACAATGTGTCACCCCCACAACCTCCAGCAGAGACCTGCCAGACAGGGCCAGAACTCCTCGTGGCAGCTGGGAGCATGGATGCAGCAGACTGACCCCAGTTCCTGCAGACCCCAGCAGCAGCCGCAGCTCCTCAGGACACTCCCGCCTACACAGCGGGATCTACATCTCTGCACACCCCACAGAGTGCAACAGCTGCTCGGGAGCCTTCAGGATTCCTCCCACCCACAACAGGATTGGAAGAGATCCAATGTCACCTCCAGGGTCCAGTCCATCACAAGAAATGGAACTGCATGTTCTCAGCCCTTTCCTGGGTCCTTCACTCTCTCCTAGAGTGACTGAAGCCAAGCTACCACTGCCTGACTCCGGGGCAGCTCCCACCTGCTCAGCTCCCACAACAGACACTTGAATCTCCTGCCAGCTTGTTTCGGTGATGTTCTCCCTTCCCCTGCTGCCATGTCACAGCCTGACAAGAACAGCTGGCAGCCCTGTCTGTCTGCACACAGGGTACGGGTTCACATGGACAGTGTAAAGAAAAATACCCCACTAGCAAGCAGTGAAAGAACTTCTGGGGCAGGCTGGCAGGTGAAGTGAGGATGGACAGGCCTCCTGTCCCTAGATCCCCTCTCTACATGTTCAGTGCTCAGTCCCAGAAGCTCACTGAGCAAGTCCGTGCCCACTAGAGTGCTGAGTTCAACCTTAAAAAGAGCAACCTAGCTGGGAAAACACCAGGCAGGGCCACTGGACCCAAATTCCTTGTTTACTTACTTCCAAACTGTCACTCCCATCAGCCTCTCTGTCTATAATGTCAAAAATATCTTCATGGATCTTTTCTCCCTGCAAGAGAGATCAGGACTGGTTTTGTTCTTTTCCCATAGAACATGGAGAAGAGCTGCTCAAGCTCAGTGTGAAGTCGAGTCAGACTGGCAGTATGGTCCACTCACAAGGTGTTCTTCAGAAACTGGGACTGAGCTGACATGAGGAAGCCAGGACAAAGCCCCAGGGCTGAAGAGCTGCCCTGTGTCTCACCCAGCAGCACTAGAGCTGGTACCTGCGAGAAGCCACTGGCCCAGTTGTTCCCAGCGCCCCCTCCATGCTCGGACAGGTAGATGTTTTCTGGGTTGTAAAGGTTGGCATAAGGGGAGTTGAGGATGGAGTGGATGACGCGGGGCTCCAGGTCCAGCAGCACAGCCCGGGGGATGTAGTGTTCATCATCTGCCTACAACAGGAGCAAGAGGAGCTTTATGCTGCTGCAGCTCGGTGCCCCTTCCGCTGCCAGAGTGTGAGCTACCCTCTGGCTGCAGGTGAGCCCCACGCAGCCAGGTCTGGCGAGAGGGACGAGGGAGGGAGAGAGGCTGGTCCTGTGCAGCCTATCCTCAATGCAGCCTCTCTGTGCCCCAGAGCACTCTCAGCGCGGGAGCGGGGACTCTTCGTGCTTACATAAGACACTATCTATGGCAGTCACAGCCTCGTGCGTCTGCTCCGCCTCCACAGCGCTCCACTAAAGACCGGGAGCGCAGGCGGGAGCCCGGAGCGGGCTATAAGCAGGAGCCTGGGCTGCGCCGCTGCTCCCACCTGCACGGCCAGCGCCGCGCAGCCGTCCCTGTGCCCGCAGGGGCTCTGGAGTGGGCGGCAAGGGCACAGCCAGCCCAGCTGCACTGCCCGGGCACGGAGCCCCGCGGGGACCGGGGCAGCACAATTGGCGCGGTGTGCCCCGCTCCACGGCCTGGAGCCGCCGGTACCTGGTAAAAGAAGACGTCCTTGCGGTCGGTGCCCTCGGTGGCGAATTCTTCCACGATGCCCTCGGGGCTGATGCCGTGCTCGGCGCAGAGCTGCTTCCAGAACTCGAACCCGACTGCGGGGAGGGGCGGTCAGACGGACCGGGCAGCGGGATCGGGGCCGGGGCCGGGACCGGGA